>JARYGA010035654.1:0-24918 GCA_030545235.1 Helianthus tuberosus | reverse complement strand
AAGTATCAGACCTGCAAGGTCCTTACGGACCGTAAGGTTCTAAGTCTTATGGTCCGTAAGCAGGGGTCAGACAGCAGAAACTTGTTTAAACAACTGTTAACAGCTGTTACACTCTCCTAATCCCTTTTGCACTTGCCTCTTCCTGATAATGAGGGGCCAATTTGAGTTACCATAGGGTTGCAACAAGTGTAGGGACAAGATCAAAGCATGGTATTCGAGAAATGATCCTAACAGTCTTGCATATCCTATAAATACCCATTCCATTCATTTGCAAAACCCACTTGAAATATGAGAATTCTCTAAGTTGGGGTGTTTCATCACCTCATACCTGAGAATACTTGGATTATCAATCTTGCGGGGACCCTTTGTAAGTGTTCTTTCGTTCTTTTCATTCGTTTTAGCGTTAAAGTTAAACTTTGTTTGACTTTCTGCATTGACCAGTTTATGGTCAATGCGAAGTTCGTTTGAACTTCATAACGTGAGCGTGATCACGATGGTTATAGTCCCTAGTGACTATACCTACTGATTACCACGTTATCTAGACTCAGTGACGAGTCGTAGTTTCGGCCAAATTGCGTGTTATTGCGTATTTTGTAACCAAACTACTTATAGGTATCAAAACCATTTGTTTTGATACCAAACCTGTTTTCTAAACTTAGTTAAGCATGTTTTAACATGCTTAGCTAGTCACTTTTAGTTTTGTGCTTGTCTAGGGTCGTAAGGGTAAGCGATGTAAACAATCGCTTACACTTTCGAACCCGACCCGTTTGGTCGATCATTAGGATCTGACCAAACACATTAGATGACCATAGTTGTATAGGGAATAACCTTCCGAGGTTATACCTTATGGTCACCACGTTTAGTTAGTTGTATGATAGGTAGTTTATATGCCTTAGGTAAATTACCAAAGTGCCCGTTTTACGCCAAAATTCATTTAAAGCATATGTAACATAACGTTTGGTATCTAAACTGATTTGGTAACAATATTAGACATGTTAAGGCATATTTTACTTATCATAGGACTAGTCAGGCGTTCCAAATGCGTTTTACGCGAACGACGCGTTAAAGTAGCATAAGCTACCTAAACGGGTCGTAATGGGTCGTAAGCACTTAGGTTAGGTTTCAGTTTAGTATGTAGGCTTTGTTAAACCATATTACACGAGTCTCCATACTTGTTTGGTTTACGAACCCTCATTCTATCCGATCCTCTGATTTAGGTCCGGTATATTAATGTAGTTACCTATATTAGGTACCGTTTGATTCCGTGATCTTCTAGCATTGCTTGGTGGTTATCCTAGGACTATTGAGCAATCTCAAGTGAGTACATAGACCCCTCTTTTACTGTTTTCCAAACTGTTTTGGGGTGAAACACATGTGCCTACTTGTTACTTTCGTGCTTTTCATGTTTTCATATCATATGCTTGTTATGTTCAATAGTACACTTATAGTACATGATTTCATTGTGTTTTTGCTATGTATGTCCTTTGTTGCATACTTAGTACATCGTTTTACATTACATTTTATGCTATGTATGTCCATTGTGTGCATACTTAGTACATTGTTTTACATTACATTTTATGCTATGTATGTCCATTGTGTGCATATTTAGTACATTTGTTATTCATCACATGCTTACATTTTGGTATGACATTTGATTTGTTCAAATGGGACAATATACATTCATTAACATTTGCTACGCCGTTCGTTAGTAGGTAGTGGTACCATAGGATTTGACAACTCTCATTCCTGAACCCTAGGTTTGTTTGGGTGGAAGGAATGACCGAATTCGATAAACATAACACAGATAGACCTTTAAATTCGTTTAGGGGTCTATCACCACAGTCACAAGGCTTGAATGTATGCATTTCACAACAACGCATAGATGTTTATATCAGTATAGCATGCATTTGTTCCACAAAACATAACTTTGATTTAAACCATGTTTTACTTCAATACCTTGTTTTTGTGCATTTTACATATGGTTTAGTTGACATATTTCACCTACCATACATGATATATCATTTGTTTTATTTATCACTTTTTAAATAATTTACAAGACAAAGCAAATTACAAGGTTCATGACTAAACATTTTGTTAAACAAAAGTCATGAATTCTATTTTCACAAAACCTATGTATCTCACAGGAATTTTTATGCTGACGTACCTATTTTCACATGTGTTTCAGGATATGATGCCTAGGATTTATCAAGATACACTTAGGCGGACTTGGGCCTTAGTGACAATAAAAGATGCAAGACTAGTTATTTATGTTATATTTCTTTGATTGTCAAGACATTGTAACTCTTTTAATCAATAAAACAATATTTAAATTTCCATGTGTTATGAAACAATGATTCTGTTACAACACTCCCCGACGTTTCCGCCAAGTTTTGTTGTTTTACGTGGTCGGGGTGTGACAATTGTGACAAATGGCAAATAACCGGAAATTCCGTACTGTCTAATCACTATTCTTAGTATATAATCTCATGCAATTAGCGTAATTTAATTACGTAACTGTGTCGTACATTAGACGACAATGTTAGGACAAGAAAACAATGATATAACATATGTTGGTTTTCGTCGTATTGCGAAACCAATTAAACAATGTCCTAAAAGTGTTGGTAAAAAGTGCTGCGCGCACTATTCACGGTTACACTATTCATGCCAGCAAAACTGTGAAAACAGAACGAAACAAGGAAAAACGACACACGGCTAACATAACTGAGTCCGTTTATATAAGAAAACACTAATACGAAAACATATCTTACAAAGATACAAGACTTTCTGGTACAACGCCCTAATCGCTAAATCGTTCGTTTCACTAAAAATAAGACAATTTTAACTCGTCCAAAATAATAATTTAGCATTTTCGGGACTCCGGAAATATGAAAAATGACGACAAACATATGGAAACAATTTGAGGATATTAATGGGGTGTCCGAAACATAAGCTTTCGATGCTGCGTTGCAACCCCCACAACTTGTCCATTTCTGCACCGACAAGCTAATAAACGACATTTCCGACATCGAAAACAACCAAATGAAAGCTTTGGTGAACTAGTTAAGGTTATTTTGAGATTCCAAATCCCTTTATACATCTCTTGGTTGCGGATTTACAACTTACGGAAAAACTTCGTCGGTAGGAATTAAAAGTGCTTTTATAGAACCGACGACCAAACGGAAGTCGTTTAAGATATCAAAATATAATTTCTACTTGTTTAGTGAATTTGTTAATAATAATTAACATTCCGAATCACTAATTACCTCCTAATGGTGAAAGATTACCCCTAATCACCATACTTAGCCTAATTACCAAAATATCTACATGTTTAAGACATTTTTATAAAAATGTTACACTTTACCCCCCCCCCCCCTATGTGGGCAGTAAATAAGGGGTCCCACACCCCTTAATCCCTTGTTAAAATATCTAGATATTTTAATTACATGCAAGTGGACTATGTTGGTGAATTGTTCTAACACTTAATCACTAAGTAATCTAACACTTTACCACTCACTTTTACACCTTTACTTCACACACAAACTCTTTCATTATCTTCATCATCCACCAAGAACACCATAAATCCATTTTATTTTATCACCTCTTTTATGATCAATATAATTTTCTATGGAACATAAGAAGATCTAAATCACTTACAAGTTAAAGCAAGGGTTTTCATCCATTCAAGAGTATTCTACCATCAAGATCTACATTTTCTTAGTTCTTAATCATCTTCTAAGATCATCCCTTGCCTAGTGCTAGAAGTAAGCTTCAAGATTTATTTTTTTTTCTCATACTTATATTATGTTTATGATTGTTATTATAACTAATAAATAACTAAATAATCATACATAATAAACATGAAAAATACAAAGAAGCAAAAATAATAATCATGACATATTTATGTTGGTTTATATTGTGATCTAAGACTTGATATATGCATATTTGATCTTGTTATGATGATTATGATATAAATAAATTGTTAGAGGATGTTTTAAAAATATGATCTAACAATTATACATGTTTATGTTAAAGGGTTTTTAACATAAAGGATTACTTGGATGATCATAACCTTTAATTTTGTTAAAGTATTTAATGTTTTTCACTAAAAACAATACTTCTACAAAATTATGAAAAGAAACATACAACATGAGATTTTTATAAAAGTTGTTAAAACTAGAAGTAAACTTGGTTTTTTTTTTTTAGAACATTATGTTAACAAAACTATCATCTTTTTTTTTTTTTTCTAACAAAGTCTTTACAAGATTAGAAAGTTGGTCTTTCTAAACATAAAAATTGACATAAATATATATTTTGGTAAAATATATATTTAGTGAACATATCAAGTATGTGCTATGTGTTTATTATTTGTATTAGTTATATATAAAAGTTAGAGACTTATAACAATGACACAAATAAATACAAGACATACTTACAACTAAAGACTTACAAGAATACATATAGACACACTTGAAAACAACTTACGGACATTCCGAGCTTTCGGACACAACTTATGGTCAAAACGGACGACGGGCGAATCTATAAACATATCGCCATTCCGAGGAATTACTACGACGTATAGACGATCTTTCGACGCGGACACAAAAATTACGTTACCATTAACAAAAATTCGGACATTTTGAATCTTATAAAAACTATTATGTTTTTATTAACTAAAAAGTATACTTAGTGATTTTTATAAAAATGTTTTTATAAAAATGAAAGACTTATACTTTCAAATGGGCTATTTTATACAAAAGGGCTATCTTTTATAAATGGGCTTAACTTCATAATGGGCTTATCAAAACACATGGGCTAAGCCCAAAACCAAACATATGGGCCAAGGCCCAATAACATTAAGCCCAGTACTATTGAGGCCCAACACTATTTAGGCCCAACACTATTGAGGCCCAACATTATTTAGGCCCAACACTATTGAGGCCCAACACTATTTAGGCCCAACACTATTGAGGCCCAACACTATTTAGGCCCAATACTATTTAAGCCCAATAACATGAATTCTTGGGCTAAGCCCAATGACATATAATTGATAAACATTACAATTATACAATTTACTTATACAAGACACGAAACCAAGATGACAAGACCCGATGATACAACTCACGAGATACAAGAATATGTATTTGGAGAAATATATACACTAAACAGTTATCAGTTAATACATCTAATACACAGTTCAATGAGTAACAAAGACATAAAGGTCTTAACACATATTCAAGACACAAGACTTATACTCAAGTCATTTATAAAGACCGAAGTGTCTAACAAATAAAGAACATTTGTAGGTCGCAACATTGTTCAAGACGACCACACGCGAGATCATAATTACTTCTATTCACGGACGCAATTCAGTGAGTTCATGTCCCCTATTCATTTAAATGTTTTACAACTTTACAACTATCGGGGAAAATACATGTTCAACGTATGTTAAAGTTAGGGAATGAAACACCTTAGATCATGTGCGAACTAGGGTTATACATCTAAGCACCATTAATCCAGTTTGGACCTAGGTACAAGTGGTTAGATCTAATGGGTATTGGCGAGCCCCACTCTTGGTCGTGGACCCATACAGAAGAGTGCGTTTGTGTCCCAGTCGATAGGAGTCGACATAAAATCGTCTAGGTTTGGATTGCTTCCTAATTCGTCACACATATTAATGTCCTCGCGAAACATTAATGATCAACGATTTCATTGACGCTTTACATACTACATCATTACTTACAGATACATCTTATATCCAGTTTGGATACAATTACAATTGAGACAAATACATCTTACATACTGTTTTGATACAGATACATCTTATATCCAGTTTGGATACAATTACAATTGAGACAAATACATCTTACATACTGTTTTGATACAGATATAGTTTATACAACTCACGTTTTACAGATACATCTCATACAACTAAACTGCATGAACTCGCTCAACTTTTGTTGATGTTTTCAAACTTACATGTATTTCAGGGAATTAGTGGACCAATGCAACGATTTCAGTTCAAGGAAAACAAGTATCAATACTCCATGCCAACTATTGAAGGGTTTGCCTGTTATATACCGCCTCTTTGCGGTGATATAGTGGTCAAAGTCTTGACATTTTAAGACTTACATTTTGATGTATAAAACGATGACAACTTATTTTCATTTGATGGTTTGTAACCAATACATTCAACTTATGTTGCATTCTTTTGAAACAATTATGACAATGGCATTGGAGCTTGTTTTTATTCATTTAGTATGTTCACTTATATTGTTATGCAATGAGAACCGATCAGATCACACCTCGCGCTTCCGCTATGAGCGGGTGTGACAGATTGGTATCAGAGCATCGATTGTAGTGAACCAGGATTCTTTCTCGAGTCTAAGTCTACAATCACTAGGGATCTCTCACGAAAACCTCTTGTTCATGTTGAACAGATTATAAATAAAATTGGACAAGTCAAAAGGTTTTCATTGCATAAACATTTTTCAAGGTCCACTACAGCAAAAATTCATTTCACATAAATCAAGCGAGGACATTTCCATGGGTGAAGTCTATGAGAAACAGACACAATACATTAATAGACTATGTGCCTACAATACATTACATTATCAGTTTATGCATTATAAACAGTTCACAAATTCAGCTTATACAAGATAGAAATCCTTGATTGATAGGATTTTACATGATTATATATATAGGTGGTTCATATATATGTTGCATGAAATATTTTGCCAAGAACAAAATACCTTCGACTTCAAACTCTATTATTATTCTTTACTCACACGGTGAAAATATCGACCTCATGTCTATTGCGGAGCTTATGGCGAACATGATTCCTAAGTGAAATCTTAAACTTAATTCCGTAAAATATGGTTGCTTTCTCGCGAATGCTGAGATGCCTGACCATGATAATGACGACGAGGCGAAGGTGGTAACCTTGGACAACAACTCCTTTAGTGGGACGAGATCCATGTGACTCATACTAATCAAGGTGGATATACTCTTGTCCTTACAAGGAAGATGAAGTACTCATCTTGAAGGTGCCCCTTCAATTGTTATTGTTACAGATTCTTTCCATTTCTATTTCATCTAACGTCGTACCGTCCTGCGAGTAACAACAACGGACGTGACACATGAACTATCACGAAGTTTCCTTCTATGTTGAAGGTATATAAACAATAGTGTCCTCTCTCTGACTGATCGCTTGCTCTGAACGAGAGAATGCTAGGGTGACCATGCAAGACAATTTATTATTACGGGGGCCCACGTAATAACAACTTGTAGTGCATGGAAATTCTGGTGGACTCTGCGGGTCAAGCTAATGATCACTATTCATTCAAAATTCTTAAGTTATTACTTGAGATTCAATTCTTCCTATCTAGTAGAACACGAACTAGGGGTGGTTAGTATAACACCCTACAATACAATACAATACAATACAATACAATACAATACAATACAATACAATACAATACAATACAATACAATACGGGAAGACGACACATATTTGTTCACACCTAACATTTGATCTACATCACGATTCAGTTGAGACTAGTCATCTAAACAAACAAAATTTGTTAGCCACTCATGAAGTAATTTCCTCAACATTCTAATTTTTTTTTTTTTTTTTTTTGTACATGGGCTATTTCCATGGTGTCTTTGACACTTTACCCTACTTTACTTTACCTTACCTTATCATATTCCACCTTATCATATTTATTGGATATAGATACAATAAATTCCGTCGCTTGACATTTGTGTTTTCCCAAGGGATGGTATGGCATGAGCCATGCTGCAACTCCCTCATTGCATTCTATTCAACATCTTTGGAGATTCTAATGATCTTGTTAGAGCTTGTGAAGCTCAAGCACTATCACCATACTCGTCACATGGGAAAGTACGACAAAGAAATTTCTTTACTTGGGACGACCGAGGTCCATAGAGTAGGGAATACATATTATATTGACGAAGACCACTGGTTGGTTTCCCCTCCTCAACGAATTATTTTTTTTTTCTTTTTCCATTTAGACATATGACCAATACACGCAAGAGGCATTACACCTTTTGGTTTTGGTTATCCACAATATCATTCATTCAAACATGTATCAACAATGAGGTCTTGAGGTTTCCATGACCGATTGCATTTTTCATTCTTGGGCGCATGACAGACTGTATTTATCCAAATATACGTCTAAATTCTTTTAGTAGTATATATTAATAAGATCATGGCGCCAAAAGAAACAAATGCTTTTACACAAGACATGGTTTATACATGACATTGTTACGTAAGCATTGCTATACATGACATTTGACGTTGGTTTACACAACACATTTTTGGTAGTTATTGATAAGTGATGAGACGTGTGTAATATGATAAAAGCATGGTGGATACGCCGCTGGTACTTCCTATACATAAGTGCTTATATTATATTGCATATCGTGGCATATCTGAACCATTTTGACAAAGACAATACATGACATCTTTTACCAAAGACATGATTTTCTATTTAAGGCATGATATATTTTATGCACTACATTTCATTTGGTTATTTATTTAACCATACATCATTCTTTTATATCATCTGATTTTCATATCTATTTTCATATGATTTTATAAAAGAACTCGATCATAACTGGAGCCAATATTGTTGGTTACACTTGATGCTTTCACGGTCTCTCAAGCGTTGTTCCATACTGGGTAACACCCGAATTCAAACACCCTGAGTGTTACATTTTGGGTTTAGCCTCGGAGATCCGAAGCATGACCGCATCATCCCACCCTACCTCAATCACTCAAACAGTAGTTACTCGACACGTTTCCAATCAACCAACATTTCACATCCATGTTATTTGATACTGGTGCCAATTTTAGCTTCATCTCAACATTTCACATACATGAGTTTCATGGCTAGTGGCGGGATTGTCCAAGCTACAATTAGGGACTGGATTATCCTACAACTAAACATAGGGAGTGGGCTATCCTACATCTAAAACATAGGGATTGGGCTATCCTACATCTAAACATATGGATTGGGTTATCCTACATTTAAACATACGGTTCCTAAAACTATACAGTGAAGTACTCGCCACACAGAATTCCAAATGTACTTGGCCTAAAGCCAAGTAAGCTAGACGTCCCCTCATTCTATAGAATCGGTATACGGTAAACTAGTCGAGTCAGGGAAAGTTGTTAGAGGATGTTCCTTGGAACTTGGCGAGCGAAGATTCAGTATTGATCTCTTACCCGTTGAGTTGGGTAGTTTCGATGTAGTGGTTGGCATGGATTGGTTATCCGATAACCAAGCCAAAGTCTTTTGTCATGAAAATGTCATTCACCTACCACTACTGAACAAAGAGACACTTGTTATTCATGGAGAGAAGCACGATACACCATTGTGGATCATCAATTGCATGAAGGCACATAAGTGCTTACGGAAAGGTTGTTTTGCCATTCTGCCACATGTTGTCGACAAGAAGGCCGTTGGGCCGAAGCTCGCAGATATTCCAGTGGTAAAAAGGGTTTCCTGAAGTCTTTCCTGTAGACTTGCCGGGATTATAACCATATCGACAAGTCGAGATTCATATCGACTTGGTATCGTAAACCTCACCCATAACCAAATCTCCATATTGATTAGCACCTTTTGAAATGCAAGAGTTATTCACACAACTTCAAGAGTTGTTGGATAAAGGATTTATTAGATCAAGCTTCTCACCTTGGGGAGCTCCAGCTTTGTTTGTAAAGAAGAATGATGAAACACTCAGAATGTGCATCGACTACAGAGAATTGAATAAACTCACCATCAAGAATCGGTATCCACTATCGAGGATTGGTGATTTATTCGATCAATTACAAGGTTCAAGCTTCTACTCTAAGATAGACTTATGATCGGAGTATCATCAGTTACGAATTCAAGAGGAAAGCACACCGAAAACGGCTTTTAAAACTCGTTATGGTTATTACGAGTTTCTCGTTATGCTTTTGGTTTAACGAATACACTAGCGGTCTTCATGGAATTAATGAATCGCGTGTGCAAGCCGTATCTCGACAAATTCGTCGTAGTATTTATTGACGACATATTAATATACTCACGATTGACTAATGAACACGAACAACATTTGAGAACCATTTTGGAGCTACTAAAGAAGGGGAAACTATACGCGAAATTTTCCAAGTGCGAATTTTGGATTAGCGAGATACAATTTCTCAGGCATGTAGTGAATGAGAAAGGCATTCAAGCAGACCCGGCTAAGATTGAAGCAAATGAGAATTGGGAAGTGCCCAAGACTCCAACTGGAGTCCGACAATTTTTTTTTGGGATTAACGGGATATCATCGGAGATCTATTGAGATATATTTTTTTTACTCAATTGCTAACCTCCCTCACCCATAAAGACAAGAAATTTGCCCCAATCGAAAAACAAGAAGTAGCATTACAACTTGTCCTTAATATTGGTGCATAGCATTTCAAAATCTTATCACTACCCAATGGTACCGATGACTTCGTAGTTTACTGTGATGCTTCGCATCATGGATTGGGTTGCGTACTTATGCAACGGGATAAAGTTATCGCGTACGCATCACGTCAACTGAAAGTTCATGAAAATAACTATACCACTCACGACCTCGAGTTAGGTACGGTGGTATTCGCTTTCAAAATATGACGACATTATTTATATGGTACTCAATGCATTATTTTTCACGGATCATGAAAATCTTCAACACATATTCAACCAAAGAGAATTAAATATGCGTTAACGATATTGGGTTGAATTGTTGAACGACTACGATTGTGAAATAAAGTACCATCCGGGCAAGGCAAACGTTGTAGCTGACGCCTTGAGCCGCAAGGAGCGAGTTAGAACACTGAGAGTTCAAGCATTAGAGAAGATGATTCACAAGCGCTCAAGGAAGAGCATATTCAAGCAGAAACACTTCGAGGCATGAAGAAACAATTAGTGCCGAAAGAAGATGGAACTTTATAGCTTATGGGTCGAAATGGGGTTCCATTCTTTGGCGGCCTTCGAGATGATAATTTGAGGAAGCACATAGGCCTAAGTATTAAAAGAATACTATTGGTGGCCTAACCTCAAAAGTGATATTGCGACATATCTAGGAGAATGCTTGACTTGTGCAAAAGTCAAAGCTGAATATCAGAAACCCTCGGACTTGTTACAACAACCCGAGATTCCATTTTGGAATGGGAACAAATATCGATGGACTTCATTACGAAGTTACCCAGGACCTCATGCGGTCATGACATGATTGGGTAATCATCGATAGACTAACCAAGTCCGCACACTTCTTACCGATTCGGGAGGAGGATAGTACAGAGAAACTAGCGGAACCCTATCTCAAGGAAATAGTGGCTCATCATAGAGTGCCTATTTCAATCATCTCAGACCGAGACGATCGCTTTGTGTCAAGAATTTGGAAGTCATTCCAACAAGCCTTTGGATCTCATTTAAATCTAAGCACGACCTTTCATCCACAAACTGACGGCTAGAGCGAACGGACAATCCAAACACTCGAAGATATGCTTCGTGCATGTGTTATGGATTTAGGCGGCAACTGGGATACTCACTTACCATTGGTTGAGTTTTCCTACAACAACAGCTACCACACTAGTATACAGGCTGCACCGTTCGAAACTCTCTACGTTCGAAAGAGGCGCTTTCCGCTATGTTGGGCGGAAGCGGGCAATAAACAACTTATCGGTCCGGAGTTATTCCAAAAGACTACAAATAAAATTTTCCAGATCAGAGACCGTATCAAGGCGGCTCGCGATCGACAAAAGTGCTACGCAGATAAAAGACGAAAACCATTATCTTTCGAGGTTGGAGACAAAGTCTTGTTGAAAGTCTCGCCTTGGAAAGGTGTAGCGAGGTTCAGTGAACGTGGAAAGCTTAACCCACGTTACATTGGACCATTTGAAATCTTAGAAAAGATTGGCACCGTTGCCTACAAGCTGAAGTTACCAGAAGAACTAAGTAGAGTACACTACACATTTCATGCGTCGAATCTTGAGAAGAGTCCAACACAAGAAACGGTTATCATCTTGGAGGATGAGATTCACATTGATGACAAACTCCAATTCACAAAGCACCTATTAAGGTCATGGACCGGAAGGTCCAGAAAATACAAAGGAGTCGTCACATATTAGTAAAAATTCGTTGGAACTCTCGACACGGACCCCAATATACTTGGGAACGTGAAGATCAAATCAAAGTCAAATATCCTCACCTGTTTGAGAATAATCCTGCAAAGGATGACTCAGCTTGAATTTCGGGACGAAATTCTCAATAACAGAGGGAGAATGTGACAAATGGCAAATAACCGAAAATTCCGTACTGTCTAATCACTATTCTTAGTATATAATCTCATGCAATTAGCGTAATTTAATTACGTAACTGTATCGTACATTAGACGACAATGTTAGGACAAGAAAACAATGATATAACATATGTTGGTTTTCGTCGTATTGCGAAACCAATTAAACAATGTCCTAAAAGTGTTGGTAAAAAGTGCTGCGCGCACTATTCACGGTTACACTATTCATGCCAGCAAAACTGTGAAAACAGAACGAAACAAGGAAAAACGACACACGGCTAACATAACTGAGTCCGTTTATATAAGAAAACACTAATACGAAAACATATCTTACAAAGATACAAGACTTTCTGGTACAACGCCCTAATCGCTAAATCGTTCGTTTCACTAAAAATAAGACAATTTTAACTCGTCCAAAATAATAATTTAGCATTTTCGGGACTCCGGAAATATGAAAAATGACGACAAACATATGGAAACAATTTGAGGATATTAATGGGGTGTCCGAAACATAAGCTTTCGATGCTGCGTTGCAACCCCCACAACTTGTCCATTTCTGCACCGACAAGCTAATAAACGACATTTCCGACATCGAAAACAACCAAATGAAAGCTTTGGTGAACTAGTTAAGGTTATTTTGAGATTCCAAATCCCTTTATACATCTCTTGGTTGCGGATTTACAACTTACGGAAAAACTTCGTCGGTAGGAATTAAAAGTGCTTTTATAGAACCGACGACCAAACGGAAGTCGTTTAAGATATCAAAATATAATTTCTACTAGTTTAGTGAATTTGTTAATAATAATTAACATTCCGAATCACTAATTACCTCCTAATGGTGAAAGATTACCCCTAATCACCATACTTAGCCTAATTACCAAAATATCTACATGTTTAAGACATTTTTATAAAAATGTTACACTTTACCCCCCCCCCCTATGTGGGCCGTAAATAAGGGGTCCCACACCCCTTAATCCCTTGTTAAAATATCTAGATATTTTAATTACATGCAAGTGGACTATGTTGGTGAATTGTTCTAACACTTAATCACTAAGTAATCTAACACTTTACCACTCACTTTTACACCTTTACTTCACACACAAACTCTTTCATTATCTTCATCATCCACCAAGAACACCATAAATCCATTTTATTTTATCACCTCTTTTATGATCAATATAATTTTCTATGGAACATAAGAAGATCTAAATCACTTACAAGTTAAAGCAAGGGTTTTCATCCATTCAAGAGTATTCTACCATCAAGATCTACATTTTCTTAGTTCTTAATCATCTTCTAAGATCATCCCTAGCCTAGTGCTAGAAGTAAGCTTCAAGATTTATTTTTTTTTCTCATACTTATATTATGTTTATGATTGTTATTATAACTAATAAATAACTAAATAATCATACATAATAAACATGAAAAATACAAAGAAGCAAAAATAATAATCATGACATATTTATGTTGGTTTATATTGTGATCTAAGACTTGATATATGCATATTTGATCTTGTTATGATGATTATGATATAAATAAATTGTTAGAGGATGTTTTAAAAATATGATCTAACAATTATACATGTTTATGTTAAAGGGTTTTTAACATAAAGGATTACTTGGATGATCATAACCTTTAATTTTGTTAAAGTATTTAATGTTTTTCACTAAAAACAATACTTCTACAAAATTATGAAAAGAAACATACAACATGAGATTTTTATAAAAGTTGTTAAAACTAGAAGTAAACTTGGTTTTTGAACTAGTTAGCACATGTTATGATCATGTCCAAAACCCTACATGATTTGGAGATCATTTTGATAAGTTTATGTTATAAAAATCTCATATGTTTTTAGTTAAGATGATTGGGTAAATTGATGGTGATTTGGAAAAGAAAATGATATGTTTATGAAACATGGCCAAATGATTAATACAAAGGTTATATGGCCATTTTTTTTTTAGAACATTATGTTAACAAAACTATCATCTTTTTTTTTTTCTAACAAGGTCTTTACAAGATTAGAAAGTTGGTCTTTCTAAACATAAAAATTGACATAAATATATATTTTGGTAAAATATATATTTAGTGAACATATCAAGTATGTGCTATGTGTTTATTATTTGTATTAGTTATATATAAAAGTTAGAGACTTATAACAATGACACAAATAAATACAAGACATACTTACAACTAAAGACTTACAAGAATACATATAGACACACTTGAAAACAACTTACGGACATTCCGAGCTTTCGGACACAACTTATGGTCAAAACGGACGACGGGCGAATCTATAAACATATCGCCATTCCGAGGAATTACTACGACGTATAGACGATCTTTCGACGCGGACACAAAAATTACGTTACCATTAACAAAAATTCGGACATTTTGAAACTTATAAAAACTATTATGTTTTTATTAACTAAAAAGTATACTTAGTGATTTTTATAAAAATGTTTTTATAAAAATGAAAGACTTATACTTTCAAATGGGCTATTTTATACAAAAGGGCTATCTTTTATAAATGGGCTTAACTTCATAATGGGCTTATCAAAACACATGGGCTAAGCCCAAAACCAAACATATGGGCCAAGGCCCAATAACATTAAGCCCAGTACTATTGAGGCCCAACACTATTTAGGCCCAACACTATTGAGGCCCAACATTATTTAGGCCCAACACTATTGAGGCCCAACACTATTTAGGCCCAACACTATTGAGGCCCAACACTATTTAGGCCCAACACTATTTAAGCCCAATAACATGAATTCTTGGGCTAAGCCCAATGACATATAATTGATAAACATTACAATTATACAATTTACTTATACAAGACACGAAACCAAGATGACAAGACCCGATGATACAACTCACGAGATACAAGAATATGTATTTGGAGAAATATATACACTAAACAGTTATCAGTTAATACATCTAATACACAGTTCAATGAGTAACAAAGACATACAGGTCTTAACACATATTCAAGACACAAGACTTATACTCAAGTCATTTATAAAGACCGAAGTGTCTAACAAATAAAGAACATTTGTAGGTCGCAACATTGTTCAAGACGACCACACGCGAGATCATAATTACTTCTATTCACGGACGCAATTCAGTGAGTTCATGTCCCCTATTCATTTAAATGTTTTACAACTTTACAACTATCGGGGAAAATACATGTTCAACGTATGTTAAAGTTAGGGAATGAAACACCTTAGATCATGTGCGAACTAGGGTTATACATCTAAGCACCATTAATCCAGTTTGGACCTAGGTACAAGTGGTTAGATCTAATGGGTATTGGCGAGCCCCACTCTTGGTCGTGGACCCATACAGAAGAGTGCGTTTGTGTCCCAGTCGATAGGAGTCGACATAAAATCGTCTAGGTTTGGATTGCTTCCTAATTCGTCACACATATTAATGTCCTCGTGAAACATTAATGATCAACGATTTCATTGACGCTTTACATACTACATCATTACTTACAGATACATCTTATATCCAGTTTGGATACAATTACAATTGAGACAAATACATCTTACATACTGTTTTGATACAGATACATCTTATATCCAGTTTGGATACAATTACAATTGAGACAAATACATCTTACATACTGTTTTGATAAAGATACAGTTTATACAACTCACGTTTTAGAGATACATCTCATACAACTAAACTGCATGAACTCGCTCAACTTTTGTTGATGTTTTCAAACTTACATGTATTTCAGGGAATTAGTGGACCAATGCAACGATTTCAGTTCAAGGAAAACAAGTATCAATACTCCATGCCAACTATTGAAGGGTTTGCCTGTTATATACCGCCTCTTTGCGGTGATATAGTGGTCAAAGTCTTGACATTTTAAGACTTACATTTTGATGTATAAAACGATGACAACTTATTTTCATTTGATGGTTTGTAACCAATACATTCAACTTATGTTGCATTCTTTTGAAACAATTATGACAATGGCATTGGAGCTTGTTTTTATTCATTTAGTATGTTCACTTATATTGTTATGCAATGAGAACCGATCAGATCACACCTCGCGCTTCCGCTATGAGCGGGTGTGACAACAATAACCATTGGCTCTGATACCAACTCTTCTGTCACACCCCGACCACGTAAAACAACAAAGCGTGGCGGAAACGTCGGGGGGTGTTGTAACAGAATTATCGTTTCATAACCATGGATACAAAAGTGTTTTGTTTTATTGATAATATTAAACATTAACATTGTTTTAACACATAACAAACAAGTTTTATATTGTCTATCATAGATATTATATCACTAAGGCCTCGTCCATATCCTATGTGACGCATGCATCCTAGAACGTTAATCAAGCATCAATACCTGAAACATATGTAAAAACAAAGTCAGCAAAGAAATGATGGCGAGTACATAGGTTTTATAAGAGTATTGGAATCATGGCTTGTTTTCATATATTGCAATACCTCGAAAACCTTGTTTTTAAAAAGTGTATAATATTGCAACATGATTAACCAACTCAAATCAAGATGGTTATAATTTATAAAATTTCGTAGCCATGATTCTTAAACCAAAAGCTTTTTGTTTTTAGAAAACCAACTTGTAAAACATCTAGTATAAACTCGTTAATAAAACTCGTATATTATTTCGAAAACATCGTTGAGTGACATTGTTTCAATATCGTTTACCCAAGTGAACTAAATAACGGCACGGTATGTAATATGTTGAAAACACTTATATATAAGAAGTACCAGCGGCGTATCAACCATGTTTTCACCACATTACACCAGTCCCGTTATCTAAACACAAGCCCAGAAGCCAATCGTTTACCCAAATCGTTTAACATCGTTTCCAAATCGTTCCCAAATCGTTTCCAAATCGTTCCCAAATCGTTCCCAAATCGTTTACTCGTTTAAACCGTTTAAATCGTCCTCGTTTTAATTGTGAAAACTTATATATGGTCGTCTCGTTAATAACATTCAAACATTTGTGACTCATTCATCGTTCAACTCATTCTTGCATTAACAAACCTCTAAAGGGTAAGTTAACAATCATCAGATTCAGTCGTTACCCACAACACCCACACATAACCATGGGTATAGTGCAATAACGGGATTTGTCATATCCTATGGTACCATAACCTAATACTAGTCGACTTGATCAATGCTAATGAATGCCGTTTGTTATGTAACTACAACCAACAAGTTCGTTCATATTATCGAAATCGTTAATAGTTTAGTATAAATCGTTCTATTCGTTTTTGAAATCATCGTTTAAACCTTGAAAACATTTTGTACATATGAATCACCCCAAAACAATTGAAAATAGTAAAATAGGGGAACTATTTACTCACATGTAGTGCAAAGTATCCTCAATCAATAGTACTTCAACAAACTCGAGTAAACCAGAGAAATCACGTAGCACCTAGTAATTGAATCACTAGTCAAACAATAGACGCCTAAATCGGAAGATCGTTCAGAATGAGGTCTTGTAACCCAAATAAGTGTTGGAACTCATGTGATATGGTTTAACAAGGCCTACATCCTAAATGAAACCTAACCTAAGTGCTTTCGACCCATCGCGACCCATTAAGGTAACGTGTCGTTCGCATGAAACGCGTTCCGAACGCCTAACTAGTCCTATGATAAGTGAAATATGCCTCAACATGTTTAATATTGTTGTCTAATCAATTTAGATACCAAAGGTTATGTTACATATGCTTAAAATAAATTTTGGCGTAAAAGGGCATTTTTGGTAATTTACCTAAGGCATATAAACTACCTATCATAAAACTACTTAAACGAAGCGACCATAAGGTATAACCTTGGAAGGTTGTTCCCTATACACTATGGTCACCTAATGTGTTTGTTCGGATCCTAATGATCGCCCAAACAGGTCGGGTTCGAAAGTATAAGCGATTGTGTAGATCGCTTACCTTTACGACCCTAGACAAGCACAAAACTAAAAGTGACGAGCTAAACATGTTAGAACATGTTTAACAAGGTTTGAAAACAGGTTTGGTATCAAAACAAACAGTTTTGATACCCACAAGTAGTTTGGTTACAAAATACGTAAGAATACGTATTTTGGCCGAAACTACGACTCGTCACTGAGCCTAGATAACGTGGTAATCAGTAGGTATAGTCACAAGGGACTATTACCATCGTGATTACGCTCATGTTATGAAGTTCAAACGAACTTCACATTGACCATAAACTGGTCAATGCCGAAAGTCAAACGCAGTTTGACTTTAACGCTAAAACGAATGAAAAGAACGAAAGAACACTTACAACGGGTCCAAGAATGGAAGTTTTGAATCCGAATATTCTCAGGTATGAAGTGTTGAACACATCAACTTAGAGACAAATTCAGATTTCAAAGGTGTGGGTTTTTGGGGTTGAGATCATGGGGTATTTATAGATTTCCTTGAACCGTTAGGATCGTTCCTCGAAAACTGAGCTTTGATCTAGACCTTACATGTGTGCCCATGGTTTTCTAAAACTATGGGAGCCCCTAATATGGACTATGTTCATTGAATACCAGCCCATGGTTTTGCAAAACCATGGGTTAAAACCACCAATACTTCAAAATGGACTAGGTTCATTGAATCTGCCAGAAATTTCAAAAAATGGTCCCTGCACTTGTAAAACTTGATTTTTGGCACTTTTAAGCCCCGTTAACCCCATTTCAAGGCTATAAAATAAAGTTAAAGTATAGGAAACTTAAAATATGTTCAAAAACATCTCGGATGTTTGTTCGTTTGGTCGTACGGATGCGTTATTCGCTTAATTACGACGGAAGTCGTAACGAACGCAAAAACGATCCAAATTAAGCGACAAATGGAATTTTATCATGCCAAACACTAAAATAAAATATTTTAATGCTTACATAAATTTTTGGATGTCCGGATGTATTCAGAACGTAAGTTTTGCACGAAAATGCAAACTTATGCACTTTTTGACGCCTTTAGTCCCTGAATGACCCAAAAGATTATTCTAGCACACCGAACCCCTCAAAGCCTATTTCTAAGCTATGTAAAGGATATTTAGGGTATGTTTAACTTATGGTCATGTTCCATAATGTTCGTTACAGTTCAAATCGGCATAGTTTCACAGTTTGACACAAATAGTCCCTGCGATCGAACAAAGTTGATTTCGACACACCAAACCATTCAAAACTTATTTCTAAGTTATGTGGAGGTTATTTAAGGTATGTTAAGCCTATGTCACTATTCTGGAGTGTTTTTCGCATTATACTGACTGCGTTTACGCACCAGTTTGCGTATAACCTCCCAGAGCGCGATTTAAAGCTTGCAATCGGAATCGAATCGAATTGAAAAATCACCAAACACAAATACACACATAGAAACACCAAAACACATATAATAACACCTAATAACATTGTTTTATTAATAATCATCATTGTTTTACATCGTACATCAATTACAGATGCGATTAATCCCATGACTTGGGATGATCTTAAGATACTAATGAGAGAAAGGTTCTACCCAGCTCATGAAATTCAGAAACTCGAGCATGAGTTTTGGAACCTGCAGATGCAAGGTGAGGATCAGGCAGGTTACACAAATCGCTTCAATGAACTAGCACGCATCTTTCCAGATATGGTTCGACTGGAGTCCAAGAGGATGGAGAGGTATATCTAGAGACTGGCCCCAGAAGTAAGGAGTATCATTAATTCGGTGGAGCACCTGGCCATGCATGGAGTGGTAGCTAGGTCAGGCACGGTTACGTACTACATGGTTAGACGCAAGATTTTGACAATACCGGGAGAGCCGGCAGGAAATAATCGAGAGGCCCAGAAAGTAGTCGAGCGGGGGCAGCCATACCGAAGAGGGGGAGAGCCACTAGTCAAATCTATGCCATAACTACACCAACGGGGAACTCTGGTGGCTATAAAGGAACAACCCCAAAATGCAACAAGTGCACATTGCACAACTATGGTGCATGTCGAGCAAGGACCTGCTCGAGGTGCCATAAAAGTGGACATTATACCCGAAACTGTAAGACACTATTGGAACCCAACCATTTCCAAACCCCAAGGCCTCAGCCTCTTCAGCAACGACCCCAACCACCAATGCAACAGATTACCTACCCCGGTACTTGCTACGGATGTGGCAGACGGAGCACTTCCGAAGAAGCTGCCCAAAATTTGCTCCACAGCCAGCAGGAAGGGATACCCAGGGCCAAGCTTCTACCTCAAATGCAGCTCGAGGACGTGCCTTTATACTTGGGTCTGGTGACGCACGACAGGATCCGAATGTGGGGACAGGTACCTTTCTCATTTCCGATCAGTATGCTTCAGTATTGTTTGATACGGGGGCAGATAGGAGCTACGTTTCCATTAATTTCTTACCCCTATTAAATATGCCGGCTATTGAATTAACAAGTCCTTATTCCATAGAACTTGCTAACGGTAAACCTATAACTAGTCACTAAATCATTCGTGATTGTCCTTTAATTCTTAACGACCACCAATTCCTTATTGACCTACTACCAGTAGAGCTCGGAAGTTTTGATATAGTAGTGGGAATGGACTGGTTGTCCAAGTACAAGGCGGAGATTATTTGTGAGCAAAAGATTGTTAGGATCCCTCTTTGTGACAACTCGTTTTTTAACCCTTTCTTTTGTAACTAACCGTTCTATGCTTTGTCATACGTGATAACTATGTGCTCCCTATTTGAAGTTAATAAAGCTGTCTAATGTGTTTGAATGTTATAGTTGTATGAACGGAAATTATTAAGTAGTTATGCTTTGTTGCGTGTTTTAATTCTCGACTCCAAGCCCACTGTGTTTTGGTCTCGGCCCAAAGCTAGGCCCGACTCACTCACATTAAGCGCATACAGCCTTGAGGTTGTGTATGGCTATCATATTTTGCAAACACAAGATTAGAAAACTCTAGAGCTTTCTCTCCTTCTTCCCTTGCAAACCGACGGCGGCCCCTTTCTCTCTCGGAGCTCCCTTCGAATCGCAACACCATCTCCCTCGTTGTAGCACGCTAGCACAAAGTCACGGTTAGTATGTTGGTTTGTTTTAATTTGTGTTCTTTGTTAAATCCAGTTGTGTGTTTATATATGTGCAGGATAGGAGTATGATTGAGAAAGGTGTAGAATCTATTTACATAGTGATATGAATCTGGAATGGTGATTGATGATCATTGTTGCCTGCATGACAATAGGTTCTGGAACATTGTGTAGCATGATATTCATTAAATTGATTGGTAACAAATCCGATTATGGTTACTGTTCTAACGAATCAATGATAGTAACAATTGTTGGATTAAGTCATGTTGAATTGGATTGTGGTATGATGTCATGATCTCGAAACTGTTAGAAGGTGGTTAGAGTTCTAAAAAATCATAAAAGTACTCTTGATTATGTTGATGATTAGGGTTCATGCTGGTTAATTATATTGATATGATCATATGGTAATCTCAATTATTGAATAATTGTTGATTTGGTAATCGAATGGAAATTATGGAATAACAACTGATTGATCGAAATTTAAGGAGTTGTGTAACTGATCATGTAATCGCACAAGTCCACCTCAATCGCACAACACAGATCAATCACACAACAGTCATTGAATCGCACAAGGGATTAGGCTCATGAGTTGTTTGGGCTGCACACCAAACCCACAGCCGAAACACAGTCGCACAAGTGAGACTCGATCGCACAAGTTGCGGCTGGTCGCACAAGCTTACCCTAGTCGCACAAGGTTTAGTCAGTCGCACAAACCAATCGAGTCGCACAATTCCATTCACTGTGTTTGGGCCTTGTATGGTTGGACTGGGCTTTATGAACGGGTGACACATGGATCGCACACCTGATTATGTATCACTTGATTTGGGTATTACTTATTAGTTGGGCTGCATGTATGATTCTTGGGATAAACACTGAACTGGGCTGCACAAATGTTATGGTCCGCACACCTCTGCAACTGATGTATTAAACTGTTATGTGATTTGTGAAACATGACCTTGCATATGACATGAATACTTTCTATATAATGATGTGGATTGGTGAATAGTTTCCTGTTATGGCTTGAATAACATTGTATGTCTTGTTTGTATGCAATTTGTGAAACGTGTATGACGAATACAGGATCTATGAGTACATGATACTGACTGTCTTTGGTAACCTCGGTAGGGTTTGGTTGACCAACTTGGAATGGGTAATATAATGTAACATACCGAGCAATCTAAGGTGAGTTCACTGCTCTTTTCCAAGCATGCATCCCGGGAAAGGATATCGGGTAACATTCCAGGGAGGAATGCAAGGTTAATGGGATGTTGGTTATTACTTAGTTTCTATCATATAAGACCCGTTACATCTACCGATTGTTTCCGGGAAGGCAACGAGGTATTTAGTTGATAGCGATATTAGGTTTGGCACCCTCACACCGGGCCGGAATGGACGGGCGTGAATTAATTACCTTGACCACTTGACCAATGCTTTGATAGAGGCATTAGGGTTTGGGCAAACACATCTAGTAGCCACATATGGTAATCGAGTTAATAACAACATGAAGTCAAAACATCAAATCTGTGAAACGTTTTATCTGGTAACTGGTATCTAAAGACGTTAACAAAACTTTGAACTCACCAGTGTCGTCTGACACACTTGTCTGCATGCTTGCAGGTCTGTAGGCTTATATCATTTGGAACTTGCTGTCTGGGAGGCTGGAGTGGTCATGGGTCGAGATATAAGGAATTGCAATACAAGCTTAATGGTTTATATACACATATTTTATGACACACTTAACAAATGAATTATGCTTCCGCTGTATACAATGAATGACATGTAACGCTTGTAACACTTTATGTTAATGAATGAAAGTTTTACTTAAATACATTTATGAGTTCAATGTGATTGGTGGCTTGGATCCTGGTACGTCACACGCCTCGCGAGGGTTTCCGCATGTGGTATTTTGGTGGTGTGACAGTTTGGTATCAGAGCCACTGGTTATAGTGAACTTGGTTTTAAAACGTTTTTATAAAACCAGACTATAACCGAACAGTTCTAAAAACAAGGATACGACCATGATACTCAGCTCCAGATAGCAAGGTTCGTCTCTCGTTTACTCATTGCACAGCATAACTCGTGAACACTTACATATGATATTGCATGTGATTGCATGTTTAGCACAACAATATGAATTCATGTATTACTTACAAGTGTTAAGTGATTGATAGTGTGTCACCCTAGAGAATCGTAACCCTTGTTTTGTGATATTCTTGTTTGACATCTGAGTTTAGGAACCATTTGACATGAGTTAGGAGGAACTGAGATGAGCATGCAAATCACAGTATTATTGTGGGTGCACACATAATAATAATGTGGGGTGCATGTGAGTCCCAGTGAGGCTTAACAAGTGAAAAAGGGGTTCTGCTCTGTTATTTGATCAATGTGAAATGTAACAAGTCTATGGGAGTCATAGCAGTGATTGTCTCCTACTCGAATGTGACCTTTTCACCTCTCATTAAATCCTTTCGAATCTCGATGCTATCGAGTATTACCTGAACACCCCTCTGAACGCCTAGCGAACTGTGTAGAATGTTAGGTGCTTGTACGAACGTCCCTAAATTAGATGTTGCAACATCAATGATTGGTCTATACCTCTCACACTCTTCTTTGTTTGCTGGAACTCAATGTATCGATGTCGTAGCTCCGGAAGTGCGATCACTTCTGCAACACTCTAGAAGCATACTGTATATTACTCAGTCAACTTGTTGGATCGATGGACAAGGGGATGAGCGTAGTATCTCACCAACCTCGGTAGTAGGACGACCCTGCTTACCGGTACGAACATCAGCGAATTGGCTTCAATCAAATCCTTAACCCTAGTAAGCGACTTATGGGAGTTGACTTTTACGAACCAATCATGACAAAATCGATAACGATTGACTGTAGAGCGGAATGGGTAACCGCCCACACCTTCAGTAGTGCCTTAGGACATGACCCGGAATGTGAAAACATGGACCTTGGTGGCGAAAGTACGCAGGACACCGTTACAGGCAACAATATTAGAAGCAACAATCGCGGCAACATCAAGGTACCCGTAATCATAGCCTACAGCAGAGAAACAAAGGTGACTTCGAAAAGGATTGACTGTTGCTAAGTCAAGGTGACAACAACCAAGTGAACGACGGCAGTACTGGAAATTCTCATAATGAAAACAACACTGGAAAGGATGCTCATGGAAGGAAATTTAGGATTGGCATAGGCGATGCCAGGCATAATAGCAACACGATAGCTGGGATGGGTAGCTATTCGCTTCGTCTCTGATTTGTTTACCCTGATGCTCCTTGAAACCGAACCTGATGTGGAATCGGCTGATGGCAAGTCAAATGAAATCTCATATGTAAGTTGGGATGCAAACTCGACCATGCGGGACAGGTGTTCGACACCGACCTTCCTTCTACTACCCTTGATGGCTACAATGCAGTAGTTAGTGTGGATTGGTTATCCAGAAATCACGCGGATATACCCAGTGAGGAGAAAATTTCGTGTCGAGAATTGTTATTTGTACTAAAGCGACAGATTGGTGCAAAGGTTAGCGCCATTTCAGC
>JARYGA010035653.1:0-16425 GCA_030545235.1 Helianthus tuberosus | reverse complement strand
ATCTGATAAGTTGAGCTTAAGTGGACAACAATACCGATAATCGTTATAGGATGCTTATCTAAATGTTAACTAAATGAACAACAAGAGCGTTTTGGCATGATCGTACACTGATATGATTCTCTTACCCTCGAAACTCGTGAAAAACAATGTTTGTATATATTTACTTTTCTTAGTTTCTGCAACTCTGTATATATTTATTTACTGCTTTCAGTCTTTAAGTTTGAAATATTCAAAATGCCAAAAAGATTTTAGGTGTGTTTTAATATAAACTTTATAAAAGTCAAAAAGATTTTATTTCTGCTTTAGTTTTGATTAACCGATGTTGGAACTCAAGTCTTTGTTACCTGGAATCTGATGAAAAACAAAATGACTGAATCTTCATAAACGGTCAGAGTTTGCAAGTTTTGAAAGTTATTAATCAAAATTGAAAAATCTGTTAACTTTTCAAACTAATTGTAGGACGGTAGTTGAATGAGAATTTGTAACATCCCAAAAATGGGTTTGGTAATCAAACCACGTTATTAGTGACGACGGGTAAAATACCGTTAGTGGTAAAAAAAATTAACCCGGTTAATATTAGGATTAGGATTTAAATAAATAAATTTGATATGAATTAAAAGAGGATAAATACTTTGGGGAAAACAAAGTATATAGAGAAGGCCCGAGCTACGGGACTTAAAATATAACGGGTTACGACTACCCCGAACTCACTAAGTTAAACTAGCAAAGTTTAACCTAGTTAACAAAACAAAGTATTGTTGAAAATAAGTAGGTTGTAGCCTACTTACTAGTTAACAAAACTTGAGGGGCCAAAGGTGGAATAATCTAAAAGATTATTTACTAAAATCAAAAACAAAACACTCACACACCTAGTGTGTTCATGAACGACCAGGAGAAGGCTCCAAGGAGAGCCAAAACCCTAACTCCAACAAATCAACTAATTGAAGCTCAAATCAAGACCCAAATCGATGCATGAACACATATAAATGATCACCTAGTCGTGGGGATCACAAGGTGTGTCGAATTTTAAGATTTGGTGATACTTTGAGATTTTGATGAACAATCATAATCGAAATTCTGGAATGAATATTGAATCTATGAGTGCTATTGTGTTGAAATCTTTGTTTAGAAACAAACCCTAGTTGAAAACTTGGAGAATTGGTGTTAAAACTAGGGATTTGATAATTAACCTATTATGTGCTAAGTGGGTTTTGATTATGTAGTGAAGATGATGGTTTACACATGTTTAAAATCATCATAGTTGCTAGTAGAAACAAGATACTTGAACAATTTGCAAGTTTGAGTGTTGAACATACATGACTTGAGATGGGTTTTTATGATATGATGATGTTAGTGTCAAACTTGTGATTAGAATCATCATATTAGTTAGTAAGACAAAGTACTTGAACAATTTAGGTGTTTGGGTACATAAATCATATTTACCATGAAATGGGTTTTTATATGATATAAAAGAATTGATGTTAAGATCGTGATATAGATGCTTGAAATCATGTTACCTAGTAGTTAGTGTGTAAAAATTTGATTTCGTTAAGCATTCGGATGAAATGCCTAAGTGAAATTCAATAAACCAAATGTGCATTGAATAAGTTGATAAGTCGATTGACTTTAAAAAGTCAAACCGACCAAGTATGTGATCAAATGATAAAATTCGATATAAGAAGCGTAGGATGGAATAGTCGTAAATGATTATGACTAACCCAACCGTCTTACGAATTACAATGATAGTTTGACGCATGGCAAGCTAGGTGAAAGCTTGGGAAGGAAGCGGGTCAAACGAATCAAGAACGAAGAAAAAGCATAATTCGGATGCAAAGTAAGTATATCTTACACTAGTTATATATATTTTTTAGAGTACGTAAAGGACAAATATCTAATTGAGATATGGTGTTCCGGCGTGTAGTCGTACGGAACAAAATAATCAAATATGATAAGAAACCATAGTGATGGTTAGAAATGAGTTAAAATTTGTTATTCGATCATTTTATGACGAATGAAACGTGTACTTTTAATGGTTATCAAATAAGGTATATCATAATAACCGATAAGGGCAAAATGGTAAATTGACAATATTTGACAAATTGGCGATGGTAAGTGGTCATTTAGACCAAACGAGTCAAAAGGGTGAAATTATCACCCTTTGACAATATTGACTAATGGGTTGTCAAGTTGTATAATTTTAGGAAATAAATAGCACATGGATGCTTACATCGCTATCACTTAACGGCCACTAAAGAAAAGTATTGAAACGGGTCAATATATGGACCCGAGCCAGGTATGTATAATGATACAACTCATCATGTAGAATTTGGAGTTCTACAAGAGTTAGACAAGGTTAAAATATAGATATTTGGTTATCTCTTAGGTAAACCGAATAAATTGAGTTATGATTAAGGTATTTTAGAAACATATTGATTTCTAAACAAGAATATAGTTAAAAGGTCGTAAATTGGAATCAAACATGTACTAATAGTCCTTCGTCGTAAATGAAGGACTAAAATTGACTAAAACGCCCTTGTAAGTGAAATTGAGCAAACGAACCATAAAGGTTGTTTGGAAATAAGCGATAGGATGAAATAAATACTTTGAATAAGTATGAAAAGAAAAAGACGTAAAATATTGGTCAAAAGTCTCTATAAAGAGTCTTTGCCGTAAAATAATGATTTGAAGTGTGTAATTTGGAATATATAAATCACCACATTGAATCCACCACAAATATAGTTGTGGTGGGAGGTCATTTGATAAGAAATGTGGGCATATGTATTTAGAAGCGAATGAAAGAGATTGGTGCTTAAAATATGCATAAATACCCTTAACGAGTCAAAATGAGCATATGGGTGAAAAATGGGTTTATGGAGGTATATAAACCTGTAATTTGAAACCTATTATGTTAAACATTTTTGAACTTGATAGGTTTATGGGAAATAAAGGTCAAACAAACTCGTTTGTTCGATAAAAATAGAACGGGTCAAAAGTTGGTAAAAAGGGAAATAGCCGAAGACTTAAAAGTGTAAAATTTTGTAAAACCGGAGGTTGGATTTTAACTCCATAAGGTGGAGAATCAAATTACAATCACGTAGGAAGAAACGGTAGGTTAAACGGACAAGCGGTTTGAAAGTTACGAAAGTTTTCGTGTCGTTAAACGGCAAAATAGAAAGATGGAATGCAGGGACCACCATAACTTACGGTACCACCGTAAGTTACGGTGGAGCTGATATGATTACGATGGTTACATACTGAGTTACGGTGGAAGGATAGACTTTCAGGGGCAACCGTAACTTACGGTGCCACCGTAAGTTACGGTGGACCCAGTAACAAAATATATTTTATTTAGTTTAAATTCCCGGATTCGTTTAGACACGTTTTAAACCCCGTATGACTAAAGCATTTCATGTTTATGAAATGAAGGTACTTTTGGATGCTAGAAGACGATCAAGCTCAGCGAAGAACCGAACACGATAAAGATACACGCTTCCGCACTTTGCCACGTTGTAAATTTTAAACAACGAATTCGATCACGTTATGTAGAATAACTTATGATTTGTAAAAGTTTTAATAAACCCGTATTTCTATAGCATGTGTAGTCTTAACTACACATCTAATTGTTGGTAATTACATACAAAATCGTTAATTAGTAACTAGGGTGTTACAAGTTGGTATCAGAGCCTTGGTTTAAGAGATTCGAGTATGGTGGGGAGGAACCATGCTTGGACTTAAACCTTATGCTCTTGACAAAGAATAGTGTTCGGTTCGAAGCTTGATAGCAAATCCGGTAAGTACAAGTATGTTAATAGTTTAGCATGCTAAAGTGTTGTAAACAACACATAGGGCTATCGTGTGATACACGTCACCCCAATTAAAATGATTGATATAGTTGACGAAAATACGCGCGTTGACGCGTATAGTAGAAAAAAGCCTTGTATTATAATACGGGCGATTATTGAAGTTGACGTTACTAACTTTGTGAATGTTTTAAATAAAGGACACTCGCGTTTGAAGACGACGAGAGTCAAATGAATTGTGGATATGATGATGGAACGGTCCGAAGTATGACGAGAGGAGCATGCTCACCGAGGACTAAATCGCGTAACGACCGCGAACAAGGTTAATGGCAAGGAACGCCCGTTGGGGCAAACATTACCAGGTGCACATTTTAAATAATCGCACAAATAATAATATGCAACAAATAAGTAGAAATTGAAAGTTGCATATGTAGATTAAAAACTTGGAAAAACCCGAATAGAAAATGTATTCGGGATATTGTTTCTAAGAGAAACAAATAGAGGCGTTACTTACATAGGGCGTGATGTGAAAACTATAAAAAGGTCATGTGTGTCATGTGTTAATCGCTTACTCTGGCCAAGTAAGTAGTGGCATATGATACCATGAACTTCTTATGGCGGACACGTTTACATCTGATGTAGCAAGGATGGTGTGAATGGGACTAACTTAAAAGTACCCAAATGAATCAAATGAGCAAAATAATTGATAATAATGTAAACGCACAGCCGGGTGACGGAAGCGTATTACATTAGGATGATGAGCCCGAGTGAAGGGACAAAGAAGCATGTAAAATGATTTAGACAAGTATTGGGAGGGAGTGTACTTACACTCGAACCCAGAAAACGCAAGCATGAAAAATGATTTAGACGAGTATTGGGAGGGAGTGTACTTACACTCGAACCCAGAAAACGCAAACATGAAAAATGATTTAGACAAGCATTGGGAGGGAGTGTACTTACACTCGAACCCGGAAAATGCGAATATGTCCCTAAACGAGTCGTTTTTGTAAAACGTCAAACTCGAGGACAAAGTCGGAATATAGAAATGAAGCGAGGTCTTAATGCATACCGGGAGGGTTGCAATAATAACGACTTTGGTAAAACACCCGGTTGACGGGTAAGAATTGAACGCATGCACAGACCGAGAAACGAAAACTCGGATGGAAAGTTAAAGGACTCGGGTTTTGGGTCATAACTAAAAGATGACAAAATAATGTAAATAAAAATTGTGAATAAATTATGTTCAACTATTTTAAAGTTGAACGGGTCGATTACAATATCACGCCGGACGGTATGAATAAATACAAACGGGATAGTGGTACCGTTAAAAGCAAAAGAATAATGAGCTCGGTAATGGGACATAATCGAGTATGGATATATGAAAACTGGAGAATGGTGAGCATAAGATGAATCGACGCATAAATGATATGAGAAGTCATAAAGTCGGAAAATTTCGTCCGAAAATAAACAAATGAAGTCTTAGACTACGGTCAAGGTCAACTAAAGTTCAAAAGCGGAAATATACGATCCCAAACATAACAAGACATGCTTTGAAGCTATATATGCATATATACATATATGCATTTTGTGACAACTCGAGTTTCCAAGATTTCCTATTCGCATTTATTGCACGATAACTGTTTAGTTGTTTGCTTATTCGACTTGTTTGCTTTGTAACTATACACGTTGTGATATAATATAACGAATTGTGATTGTTACAAATATATGTTTGCTGATATAACATGTATCTTGCTTGGAAATACTTAAACTAATTAAGCTTTATATAAGCTCGACGAAACAAGTGCCATTCGTCATATACATCTCAACGAAACAGATGTGTTTCGTCGGCCCACTGATTCGCCGAAGCCCATTAAGGGCCCAGTATGATTACACGTATATTAATTAGGTTTTACGGTTCCATTCGGCACACTTTAACAAATTTGAAAACCCTAGAGCTCTCTCCTCGGTGTGACAGCAGTTTGGAGTTCTCGAAGCCCTTCTTAGTGATCAATCCTTTATTCATTCTTTTCCGGTTAGCAACACTTTTGTTTAATTGATTCTATGATTCTTGAACTAATAGATACATGTTTACATATATGTTTTTTATTGATGGAACATACTGTGGACATAGGGTTGGTTATAGAAATCACGACTATATGTTGAACTGATTAGGGTTTCATGAATCTTACATTGTTGTGCACGATAATGATTGTTAGAGTAGAATCTGATACCGTGATTGTATGTGAATGGGCTCGATGTTCTTGTTGATCGGATGTTAAGTATTGGAACCATGTTTACTGATTTGAGGAATACCGAATGATTTCTGTATGATTACTGGTTGTTTGTTGATTATTGATGATCAATGATTAGGGTTTCTGTGTAACCGATAACATGACGTAACTGACTTGTTCACGAAACGGAATTCACGGCGAAACGGGAGGATGTGTTTCGCCGAAGGGATCATGACGAAACAGAATGTGTTTCGCCGAGGGATGTCACGACGAAACCGGGTGGTTCGTCGAAGGGGTTCACGGCGAAACAAGGGTGTTTTGCCGATTGGGAAATTTGCACAGTAACTATTTCTGTTAAAACTTAACTGAGTTAACTAACTGCTGTTAGATGCTATGCCTGACTTGTATGATCATGAATACGTGCAATGTGCTACTTGGTGATTATTGATGCGTAGTCCACTATGATTATACTTACGTGCCAACTTCGTAAATACAAACTGATTGTGTATACGTGCGTACTTTAGGACGTGATTGATTTACTGTGAGCACATACTTAGCATACCGAGCAAACCCAAGGTGAGTTCACACTCTTACCAAGGCATGGGATTCCCGGGGTTGGGAATGGGTTTGGATGATTACTTATGCTTGAGTTGTTATTGGAATTACATACCATAGGCCTCGGGAGAGGAAGGTTATTGGTAGATACTGCTAGACTAGTGATACCTATACTTCTCTTTGCACACACGCCGGGATTGGCTGCGATAATAGAACTCATCTTCGCACACATGCCTGGAATGGCTGCGAACCATACTTTAAACTTCGCACACATGCCGGGTGGGCTGCGATACAAATATACCTAGTCTAGAAAACATGGGAAACCCCCACTAATCTTCGCACACATGTCTAGGAGACTGCGCTTCAAGTACATACGATATATGGGTTACTAAACGAACATATGGTTTACAATACAATTACTATAACTGAACAACCAACTGTGAACTCGCTCAACTAGTTGTTGACTCTCTGTTACATGCCTTGCAGGACCTTAGGTACACATGGAGCTTGCATGGGAGGCGCAGTCGTTGTGGAACATGGATTGTGGATGCCATGTTAACCTTTTATGACATTACAAACTTATTACTTATGCTGGGGTTTACATTTATGCTTCCGCTAAACATTGAAACTATACTTTTGATTTGAACACCTTTCATATTGTTTGGTTGGATTACATTTACTATTACATTGTTCAATATGATTGGTGGCTTGATCCTGGTCAGTCACGCCTCCAAGCGGTGATACTCCGCGTGTGGATTTTGGGGGTGTGACAGATTGGTATCAGAGCCATTGGTTATAGTGAACTTGGTTTTAATAAGGGGAAAACGTTTTTGTTAAAACCAGACTATAACCTGTACAGTGCTCAACGATCCACAACGACGCCTCGCTCCACGTGCAAGACTCAACATTCTAGGTAATATGGTATATGTTTTATTGCCTACTTGCTAGATTACATAGAACTTTGCTTAGGGTATGCTTAGATAAACGTAACAACTATTGCTTGAGAACACTTGTGTGTTTACACTCTTCTGTCATCGCATTACTTGCGAACCTATCTCACTCATGTTCTCTTTGATATCAAGATCATGAGTAGACGCGTTAACTTAACTCAAGCCCACTTGGCGGCTTTGATCCCTGAACAAGTTACTGCAGCACTCGCAGCTGTCCAGGCAGGAGGTATAACCTGCCATCACCACTTACTCTAGGATCTTTAGATCCTACTCTCGTAACCCAACATGTAAGACCCTAATATATATTTGACAAAAAGTCGTAGCGGAAATTTGTGCCATAAAAATTTCTTTCATTAAAAACATCTCGACTTACTTGAAAGTTCGTTTTAATATGTATCTTTTACAAAAATAAAGTATAAGTCATGTTTACTAAAGTACATACTCAATTATCCCCGTACAATCTATCTTATGACTCGGTCTTCGATCTCTATTGCTCGTGATGACCGCCCGTGATTCGTACAACCTGCACTCACCACATACATTCATAACATTAGTACATAATACATAAACAAGATTCAGTCTCGTACACTTCCCATTTCGTTATCTTTCTGACTTTAAGCAATTCATCTGCGTATCCATATCCTGGTGAGGCTTCGATAATGTACCTGCATTACTTTTCATTCTCAAGGCACACTATTAATAACGTATTACTCGTCGTATCTCTATCATACATACATACATTCTTACTTGCATACCTACACATCTACATACGTACATACCTTCCTATATCTCTACATACATGCATACACTCATACGTACCTTCATATATACCAAATACATATCTACATACACACCTCTTAAGTTAAGATGTGTTTGGGAGGCGCACAAGTTAAAAGGTGTTCTGTTGAACTCCTCTTATGTTAAGATGTGTTTCTTTTGCACTCCTCTTAAGTTAAGAGGTGTTTCTTTTGCACTCCTCTTAAGTTAAGAGGTGTTTCTTTTGCACTCCTCTTAAGTTAAGAGGTGTTTCTTTTGCACTCCTCTTAAGTTAAGAGGTGTTTTTTGCTGCAGCTACGCTTCGTCGTCCGTACGCACTAAAACGCGCATAACTTTTGAACCGTTTACCCGTTTAACCTCCCGTTTCTTCCTACATGCTTGTAAATTCACATTCTATCATATGAACTTGAAATCCAACATCCGGTTTAAGGAAAATATTCACTTAAGCTCCCGGCTTTATATACCCGCTTTCACTTATTCGACCCGTTCATGTTTTCGTCAAACTACTCATTTGTTTTAACCCAAAACTTACATAAACGTTATAGCTATAATACTTTTACATTATCCGGGGTTCGTACTTGGGATTTATGCACCCAATACCCGGTATGCGTTAAACCTATTCATGTCATTCATTTATACGAAAGCAAACTTTGTTAATACAATTTCAAATGCGAAATTGTTTGTCTATTAACCATGACTCACAACCGAGTCTTTAGACTATCAATCCGCATCTCCAATTCTTGGTTAGCGTACTTATGTACAATTCTACCCATACCCGGTTATAGTACCGTAATCAATTACTTATACAACCCTTCCGGTATAGTAATAAAACCACAATTTTGACCCATTCGGCCTACTTAACGTTAATCATCAATTTCATACAACCCTTCTTATTTGACTTCATTTATCATGCCTAATTAACTAGAACATAACCTTACTTAACAAACTAAGAAGTGATTCAGAAATCACTTACCTTGTGCATCCGTGTCCGTATCCACTTCCTTGCCTCCTCTTGACCCGTTAGCCTTTCATGCTTGAGTCCATCTTGATATGATTCCTCTACTTTCATGCTACCAATTCACATTCTTGTTAGCATACACAATTGTACATGTTAAAGATCATATCAATTGCATATTTCACATTTGACTTTCATTAGTCAATTATTACAAGTATAAGACATATACCCAATTTCACATCCTTTCAAACTCATACAATTTACCATGTCATTTCATATAACGCGTATAGATGTAACATGTACTATACGACTTTCTAATATCCTACCTTTACAACAACAAGTCAAATTGTGCTTCCTATTCGTAGTTGACTTTCAGAAGTCAACAGTTTATCATATGAACTTCCGACTTATTCACCTATATCCGTAACATCATTTATGCTATATTAAAGACACTGTATATATTTCTTACTCACGATGCAAATGTGCTTACAATCACATGATCACCTAGTGATATAAAACACAATGTACAAGTCCTTAATGCATAGTCTTGACCAAGACACACATTCAACCCGAATTCTTGTATGAGTTCCATCTAAAGCACATTCTTCAAGTTAGTATACTACTAATTACATCATTACCTCATCTCATTCATATATATATCAAGCCATTTCATACAATCTCACATCTTAACTTCACTTAGACATTTCATCAAACACTTGGTGTGCGTACCACTACCTTAGCACAATGTACAACTAATTAAAGCACATTCTTCCTAGTTCAATCATGGATTAACATAATCTTTCACAAATCATCGTCATCATAACCAAGCATCATATGTCTATATCAATTTATCCATCTAACTACTTTCTATAACACTACTCTAACATCAACATTACACAATTCATCATAAATCTTCACTATACTTCATCTTCCTACAATTCTAAGTGGGTTTTATCCTAACTCATCAATACCATCCAAATTAAGCATATTACAACTTTAACACATTGATATTAACTAACATTCATATTCAATTTCATAATACATTCACGGATTACACATAACCCACTTCATCAAATATCACCAAAACATTAAATTCAACTTACCACTTGCTTATTAGAGCTAGATGATGAGAGATCTTCATCCATGCAATGTTTTTCCTTTGATCTTGGGTTTGATTTGGCTGAATTTGCATTCTTGTTCTTGAGAGGATTTCTCCTCTTTCTTTCTCTCCATATACGACACACACACACATTACACATAGTAAAATTCTGCCTTTTACATTTAATCCAAACTTCATCCTAAATCTCCAAATTCAGCCCCTCATGTTTGTTATGTATTCATAATAGTCCCAAATTCATTCTTTATTTGTTTTAACTAAACCATTTAAATGGTTAAATAGTCTAGTCATTTTGTTTTATGTTTCATCATATGGAATCGTATGATGAATGTAAATATTCGAGTTTTGGGGCGTTACAAGTCTACCCCCCTTAAAGAAGGTTTCGTCCCCGAAACCTTTCCCATTCTTAGTAGACCAATACTACTCTTACTTTTCACCTATTCATTCACGATGCTCGTTACAACATGAATACATTCGGGATCTTGGTCAAAAGTTTGTTTCATACCTAGACATGATTGTACGCATTGTCCTTACGTTCTTAAATTATGTAATTTACTTTCACAATCCCATAAAACCCAGAGTCTGATCCAGAGCTCTTATTAGTGTCTTTTTTTTTCATTGTATGATGCTAGTTCCTAGCAAACATCCTTACTAGCGATTCATTCATTAAATTCATTCAATATGCATACTAATGCAAAACCGTACTCGAGGTTATATTCAGGTTTTTGGTCGCACAAACCTAAATTTACAGTTTGTTTCTACCTTTCTAATTAAGCATAATACATTCATACATTTACTAATCGAACTAAATCGATTTATTTCATTCTACTCATACATCATATACGATCTTTCATTTTGTTCTCTTTGAGTTATCCTTAACATCCCATTACTAATGTTCCTTCTAGTTATCTTCATATATACATACGAGAGGTCAACATATCATCATAGGCATACTATAAACATTTAATTATATCAATACTTACGCATAATCACAAGCTAAACATCTTACTAACCTTGATTTCGTTCCGTATCCCAACGGTTTGTGGCCCGAATCGGCCCATTTCTTCATGAGTTCATGCAATACCTACATTGATTGTTTCCATTGATTTGTTGAGCATCCGTCTATGCGCATCCTTTCAACAAAGACTTGTTCAGATGAACATGGCCAACAAGCCCAACATTGAAATTAGTATTTTCCATCGATACTTGTCATTATTACTTTTTCTCCAAATTTACTTTATTCGGGGTTTTAAATGCTCACAAATCTTTCATTCTTATAATTATTTCATTAACCTTTTTGCAAAACTTCCCCTTCCCATCCATACTTAAGTTATTGTTCGGGTCGTAGCCCGTCATTCATTCCGACTCCCAAGAGTCATTTACCAACACATCTAACACATAACGGGTTTAAAACTTCTTTCTTTCATTTTTAAAACTTAGGTTTGCGTGCCCATTACGATCATTCTTTTGTTCATTTACTTTACATTTACTCATAGGACTCGTTTGACACAACTACGGTCAACTATTGACACAATTCTGATGTGGGTAGATTTTATCCTTTATATGTTTTAAATCCGTCCTGGGGATTCGAATGTAACACCTATACCTTTTATTACTTCTATATTTTGAATCCGTCTAGAGGTTTCTAACCTACCATTCATACATTTTATTCCTTCTATGATTTGAATCCGTCTCGCAGATTCAAACATATCATTCCTGCATTTCATTCCTTGAATCCGTCTTGCGGATCCAAACATTCCATTCAAGCCTTTCATTCCTTGAATCCGTCTCGCGGATTCAAACATTCCATTCATATCTTTCATTCCTTACGCGTGTTGAATCCGTCTCGCGGATTCAAACAGGTCATTCATACTTCATTCCTTTCATGCTTCGAATCCGTCTCGCGGATTCTAACACATCATTCATACTTTCATTTCTTTCATGTTTCGAATCCGTCCCGCGGATTCTAACACATCATTCATACTTTCATTCATGAAAGTCTTGCATTTCTCTTCACCCCCACGTCCACCTACTACCTAATTCTAACAAACATACCTGTAACAATTATCACGGTCTCACGAACGTCATACGTTTCTTGTGTACTGGCTAGGTACACAATCCACATACTAGTTTCGTGACTTCGCGTAATCGCCACCTTATGTCTGTAGAATTAAGTTTCGGCACGTGTAATATTTTCAAAACTTCTTTACCATGTCATTATTATATTTCATTTAAAATATGTTTTCACTTGCTTAATTATACCATTTCATATACCCACACGTTAAGTTTACGTACCTTGGGTCAATTCGTCTTATTACTTGCCTTGATGCCGGTCCTAGACCGCATTCACGGATCATCCTTTCCAAGCAACTATGCTTACCTTACACATAACATATTGTTAGTTTTATTCATGTGAATACATACATACACATTTTCATTCCATTTCTACCTTTAGATCTTGATCGAGTCATGGATTGTACGGGTTCCTTATCACAAGAGCACATAGGTTTGAGTCCAAGTACCTATCCTCTCGTACTTGATTCTCTCAAACCGGGGCTCTGATACCAACTTGTAAGACCCTAATACGTATTTGACAAAAAGTCGCAACGGAAATTTGTGCCATAAAAATTTCTTTCATTAAAAACATCTCGACTTACTTGAAAGTTCGTTTTAATATGTATCTTTTACAAAAATAAAGTATAAGTCATGTTTACTAAAGTACATACTCAATTATCCCCGTACAATCTATCTTATGACTCGGTCTTCGATCTCTATTGCTCGTGATGACCGCCCGTGATTCGTACAACCTGCACTCACCACATACATTCATAACATTAGTACATAATACATAAACAAGATTCAGTCTCGTACACTTCCCATTTCGTTATCTTTCTGACTTTAAGCAATTCATCTGCGTATCCATATCCTGGTGAGGCTTCGATAATGTACCTGCATTACTTTTCATTCTCAAGGCACACTATTAATAACGTATTACTCGTCGTATCTCTATCATACATACATACATTCTTACTTGCATACCTACACATCTACATACGTACATACCTTCCTATATCTCTACATACATGCATACACTCATACGTACCTTCATATATACCAAATACATATCTACATACACACATACATTACTACGTCTCTACATATGTACATATACACATACGTATCTTCACATATACATAAATACACATCTACATACGTACATACATTACTACGTCTCTACTTACTTTCATACACTCATACGTGCCTTCATACATACTTAAATACACGTCTACATATGTACATGCACTCTTACGTACACGTTCAAGATCTTACATACCTCTTGTATATCCATATATTAATTACGTGGTACTTAGACTTAGATTTATAGCCCATAGACGTCAAAAGAACGATCAAAATCATGTTTGGGAGGCGCACAAGTTAAAAGGTGTTCTGTTGAACTCCTCTTATGTTAAGATGTGTTTCTTTTGCACTCCTCTTAAGTTAAGAGGTGTTTCTTTTGCACTCCTCTTAAGTTAAGAGGTGTTTCTTTTGCACTCCTCTTAAGTTAAGAGGTGTTTCTTTTGCACTCCTCTTAAGTTAAGAGGTGTTTCTTGCTGCAGCTACGCTTCGTCGTCCGTACGCACTAAAACGCGCATAACTTTTGAACCGTTTACCCGTTTAACCTCCCGTTTCTTCCTACATGCTTGTAAATTCACATTCTATCATATGAACTTGAAATCCAACATCTGGTTTAAGGAAAATATTCACTTAAGCTCTCGGCTTTATATACCTGCTTTCACTTATTCGACTCGTTCATGTTTTCGTCAAACTACTCATTTGTTTTAACCCAAAACTTACATAAACATTATAGCTATAATACTTTTACATTATCCGGGGTTCGTACTTGGGATTTATGCACCCAATACCCGGTATGCGTTAAACCTATTCATGTCATTCATTTATACGAAAGCAAACTTTGTTAATACAATTTCAAATGCGAAATTGTTTGTCTATTAACCATGACTCACAACCGAGTCTTTAGACTATCAATCCGCGTCTCCAATTCTTGGTTAGCGTACTTATGTACAATTCTACCCATACCCGGTTATAGTACCGTAATCAATTACTTATACAACCCTTCCGGTATAGTAATAAAACCATAATTTTGACCCATTCGGCCTACTTAACGTTAATCATCAATTTCATACAACCCTTCTTATTTGACTTCAATTATCATGCCTAATTAACTAGAACATAACCTTACTTAACAAACTAAGAAGTGATTCGGAAATCACTTACCTTGTGCATCCGTGTCCGTATCCACTTCCTTGCCTCCTCTTGACCCGTTAGCCTTTCATGCTTGAGTCCATCTTGATATAATTCCTCTACTTTCATGCCACCAATTCACATTCTTGTTAGCATACACAATTGTACATGTTAAAGATCATATCAATTGCATATTTCACATTTGACTTTCATTAGTCAATTATAACAAGTATAAGACATATACCCAATTTCACATCCTTTCAAACTCATACAATTTACCATGTCATTTCATATAACGCGTATAGATGTAACATGTACTATACGACTTTCTAATATCCTACCTTTACAACAACAAGTCAAATTGTGCTTCCTATTCGTAGTTGACTTTCAGAAGTCAACAGTTTATCATATGAACTTCCGACTTATTCACCTATATCCGTAACATCATTTATGCTATATTAAAGACACTGTATATATTTCTTACTCACGATGCAAATGTGCTTACAATCACATGATCACCTAGTGATATAAAACACAATGTACAAGTCCTTAATGCATAGTCTTGACCAAGACACACATTCAACCCGAATTCTTGTATGAGTTCCATCTAAAGCACATTCTTCAAGTTAGTATACTACTAATTACATCATTACCTCATCTCATTCATATATATATCAAGCCATTTCATACAATCTCACATCTTAACTTCACTTAGACATTTCATCAAACACTTGGTGTGCGTACCACTACCTTAGCACAATGTACAACTAATTAAAGCACATTCTTCCTAGTTCAATCATGGATTAACATAATCTTTCACAAATCATCGTCATCATAACCAAGCATCATATGTCTATATCAATTTATCCATCTAACTACTTTCTATAACACTACTCTAACATCAACATTACACAATTCATCATAAATCTTCACTATACTTCATCTTCCTACAATTCTAAGTGGGTTTTATCCTAACTCATCAATACCATCCAAATTAAGCATATTACAACTTTAACACATTGATATTAACTAACATTCATATTCAATTTCATAATACATTCACGGATTACACATAACCCACTTCATCAAATATCACCAAAACATTAAATTCAACTTACCACTTGCTTATTAGAGCTAGATGATGAGAGATCTTCATCCATGCAATGTTTTTCCTTTGATCTTGGGTTTGATTTGGCTGAATTTGCATTCTTGTTCTTGAGAGGATTTCTCCTCTTTCTTCCTCTCCATATACGACACACACACACATTACACATAGTAAAATTCTGCCTTTTACATTTAATCCAAACTTCATCCTAAATCTCCAAATTCAGCCCCTCATGTTTGTTATGTATTCATAATTGTCCCAAATTCATTCTTTATTTGTTTTAACTAAACCATTTAAATGGTTAAATAGTCTAGTCATTTTGTTTTATGTTTCATCATATGGAATCGTATGATGAATGTAAATATTTGAGTTTTGGGGCGTTACACAACACTCGTGCTTAAGTATGTTTACTCTTACGCACATGACAGGTCAACACACTCAGCCACCTGTGTGCACGTTCAAAACTTTCATAGACTGTCGTCCTAGTACTTTTAGTGGCACTAAAGGGGCCGTTGGACTCCTCCATTGGTTTGAAAAGCTCGAGTCCGTTTTTGAGATGTGTGAATGCCCTGAGGCTCGTAGGGTGAAGTACGCCACTGGTACTCTCGAAGGCACTGCGCTAACTTGGTGGAACGCGCAAGTTCAGATGCTGGGGCTGGCGGCTGCTAATGC
>JARYGA010035652.1:0-88709 GCA_030545235.1 Helianthus tuberosus | reverse complement strand
CAGATACATTGAACTTGGTCCATTTTTGAGGTTTTGATGGTTTTAACCCAAGGTTTTGCACTCTATGGGCTGGAATTTGATGGTTTTAAGTATTCCCATGGTTTTGAAAACCATGTGCCCACTTGTAAGGTCAAGATCAAAGCACGATTTGCGAGAAACGATCCTAACGGTTCTCTGAAATCTATATATACCCCTTCCATTTCATTTGCAAACTCACCTTTGATCTGATTTTGTTCTCTAAGTTGAAGTTATACACTTCATACCTGAGAATAATTAGATCAAACCTCCATTTCTTGGACCCGTTGTAAGTATTCTTTCGTTCTTTTACGCATTTTAAGCGTGAAAGTCAAACAAGTGTTTAACTTTCAGCTTTGACCAGTCAATGGTCAACACGAAGTTCGTTTGAACTTCGTAACGTGAGCGTAATCAAGATGTTCATAGTCCTTTGTGACTATACCTACTGATTACCACGTTATTTAGGCGTAGTGACGAGTCGTAGTTTCGGTCAAAATGCGTATTCTTGCGTATTTTGCAACCAAACTACTTTTAGGTATCAAGACCCTTTGTTTTGATACCAAACTTGTTTTCAAACCTCGCTAAACATGTTTTAACATGTTTAGCTCGTCACTTTAGGTTTTGTGCTTATATAGGGTCGTAAGATAAGTGATCTAATCAATCGCTTAGACTTTCGAACCCAACCCGTTTGGTCAATCATTAGGATTTGACCACATACATTTTGTGACCATAGTTGCATAAGGAATAACCTTTCGAGATTATACTTTATGGTCACTTAATCTACGTAGTTGTATGATAGGAAATTATATGCCTTAGGAAAAATGACCAAAATGCCCTTTTTACGCCAAAATTCATTTTAAGCATATGTAACATAAATTTTGACATCTAAACTGATTAGGCAACATTATTAGATGTGTTAAGGCATAATTTACTTGTCATAGGACTAGTTAGGCGGTCCGAACGCGTTTTACGCGAACGACGCGTTAAAGTAGCATAAGCTACCTAAACGGGTCGTAACGGGTCATAAGCACTTAGGATAGGTTCTGTTTTAGAATGTCGGCTTTGTTAAACCATATTACATGAGTTCTTACACTCATTTGGTTTACGAAACCACATTTTATCCAATCCTCCGATTTAGGTCCGTTTATTAACGTAGTTACCTATATTAGGTGCCGTTTGATTCCGTGATCTTTCTAGCATTGCTTGGTGGTTATCTAAAGACTATTAAGCAATCTCAAGTGAGTACATAGTCCCCTCTTTTACTGTTTTTCAAACATTTTGGGGTGAAACACATGTGTGCCTACTTGTTACTTTCGTGCTTTCCATGTTTTCATATCATATGCTTGTTATGTTCATTAGTACACGTATAGTACATGATTTCATTATGTTTTTGCTATGTATGTCCGTTTAGTGCATACTTAGTACATTGTTTTACATTACATTTTATGCTATGTATGTCCATTTAGTGCATATTTAGTACATTGTTTTACATTACACTTTATGCTATGTATGTCCATTTAGTGCATACTTAGTACATTGTTTAACATTACATTTTATGCTATGTATGTCCATTTAGTGCATACTTAGTACATTTTTTTACATTGCATTTCTGTTGCATATGTTCTCGTAGTATATGGACACATTGTTTTACATTTCTACCTTGTATGTTCACTTAGCATACTAGGTACATTGTTTTCATAAAACATGCTTACTTTTGGTATGACATTTGGTTTGTTTAACGAACTAATACATTCATTAACACCGATCATGCCGCTCGGTAGTAGGTAGTGGTACCATAGGACTTGACAACTCCCATTCCTGAAATCCTAGGTTTGTTTGGACGTAAGGAATGACCGAATCCGAAAACATTTTTGATAACCTTTACTCTAAGGTTATCCTACAGTCTCAAGGCTTGGATGTAGACGTTTAACATTACCGCATAGATGTTTGTATCAGTAAAGCATGCATTATTTTACAAAACATAACTTTTGATTATAATTTATCAAATACATTGTTTTGTACATTTCATTCTTATAGGGTTGAGTAAATGCTTTTAAATCAATAAATGCTTTTATTCACTATACATTACATTTGTTTACACAATAACATTTCAACATTTGTTTGAACATTACATTTTGGTGGTTTGTTTGGTAAGTGATTTAAATAACGAGGCGTGTGTAATAAGATAAAAGCATGGTGGATACGCCGCTGGTACTTCCTATATATAAGTGCTTTTATGGTATTACATATCGTAGCGTTGTTTAAACCATTTCAAGTTTGACATAATACATTTTACACTTATAACATATTTTCATGAAACATTGTTTTACAATCAACACATTTTATACAAACTCATTTTGCTCGTTCATTTGTTTATCTGTGCATCTTTCTTTTATATCATCTGAATTCTTGTCACTGTTTATATAATTTATAAAAGAAAACATTTTTACAAGGTTCATGATTTACTTTTGACAAACATTTTCTTTAAACTTACAAGTCATGAACCCTAAATCAATAAAACCTATGTATCTCACAGGCATTTTTATGCTGACGTACCTATTTTCACATGTGTTTTCAGGAGATGATGCATAGGATTGAGCAAGATACACTTAGGCGGACTTGGGCCTTAGTGACAATAAAAGATGCAAGACTAGTTAATTATGTTGTGTATTTCTGTTTTTAAGACATTGTAACCTCTATCAATTCAATAAAACAAAACTTAAATTTTCCATGTGTTATGAAACAATGATTCTGTTACAACACTCACCGACGTTTCCGCCACGATTTGTTGTTTTTCGTGGTCGGGGTGTGACACCAGAGATAGTACAAGAAACAACGGACAAGATTATTCAAGTCAAGGAAAGACTAAAAGCGGCACGAGATCGTCAAAAGAGTTATGCAGATAACAGACAGAAACCCTTGGAATTTCAAGTTGGAGATAAGGTATTGTTAAAAATTTCTCCATGGAAAGGAGTGGTCAGATTCGTTAAAAGAGGAAAGCTAAGCCCCAGGTATGTTGGACCTTTTGAGATTATCAAAAGAATAGGACCAGTAGCTTATCAGCTACAACTGCCAGAGGAAATGGCAGGAATACATGATGTATTTCATGTATGTAATCTCAAAAAGTGCTTAGCAGACGAATCATTAGTGATACCTCTTCACGACATAGAAGTAAATGAGAAACTTAAGTTTATAGAAAAACCACTACAGATTGAAGATAGAAAGATTAAGAGTCTCAAACACAAGAGACTAGTTCTGGTCAAAGTGAAATGGGATTCTAAGAGAGGACCAGAATACACTTGGGAGCTCGAGTCAGAAATGTAACGGAAATATCCACACCTGTTCCAGTAGATCTCGAGGATGAGATTTAAATCAAGGTGGAGAGGATATAACAACCCTCCTAAAACCCTTAAAACACTCTAAAACGTTCCTTTTATACCCCGAATATACATTAACGGCCTTAAATGTCATTTATATTAACAAAAATCAAATAAAAACAAAAATACCAGCCTCTTGCAGGCCGCGACCCGGTCCCCCAGGTCTGTCGCGGGGCGCGACGGGATGACACCAGGCAAGCCCTCAAGCCGCCGCCTGTCTAGATGTGTGTTGGGTCTAGTGGACTGACTCGACCAAGCTAGGCCCTAGCCTAGTGGTCTCGTGGGCCGCGAAGGAGAAGCAAGAAGGGGTCGCGAGCCGCCCTTCGACCAGCCCTATAAAAGGGGCCTCAGGCCTCATTCTGCAAACCGTTCATTTTCTTTTTCTCTCTCAAATCTCTAGAGCTATAATACTCGGGTATTATATCCCTAAAAAGCGAAGCTCTGCCTCGTTGTAAGTATTATAACCCCCGATCACGTATTTGTTACCCTACCCGATTGATCTAGGGCTCCGTAACGCATGTCAAGGCTCTGCCTGACTCAGTTCGTTGGAGTTCTGTCTCAGTAGTATGGCTAATGTGAATTGGGTTATCTTACTAACACGTGTGCATTGTTTAATTTTAATAGATAATAACCAGGAGAATCACCAGGAAGCTATAATATTATCTAAGTTAACAATGTGAGTATATTCTCTTTTTGTAAACCCTTTTTTTGTGAGTCATTATTTCAAAGATTTTACAAAACCCTAAACATTTATCATTATACTTACATTGATTAAGTTTTTGTAATTCTACAATTATCATCAGTATGTGGGGTTTTGTATACATTACTTGGCACTCGTTATTATTGCGAATAGTAGCATGACCGCAAGCACGGGGGAGAAAGGTTGCCCAGTAGTAATGCTGTATTGAATAATTGGATAGACATAAACATTGTAAATCTTAATACTGTAAAGTTATAAACACTTGTTTTGATTAAACTGGGATACACTCGCCAGTATTTCTTGCTGATAAAATCTTTTTAAAACGCGATTTCAGGTAACTTAATGTGAAGCTAATAGAAGCCAGCTGGAGAGTACTAAAGACTTAAAAAAGTGGCTATAAAAGTTACCTAAATAAAAAGGAGATCTTACTTTCAATAATTGGGGTTTATCCCTATAAATGTATTTGTAAACGAAACTTGGGTTTTATCCCATTTATTATTCATAAAAATTTGGTGTTTAAACTCTGGTAAAATATTTCCTAACTACGGTCCTGATGATTAAATTCCGCTGCCAAATTAATAAACACCGATACCATCTGACTGGCTCACGGCACCCGCTTCCGGGGCAGGGGTCGGGGGCTGCGATACCGTGTCCATAGGACATGGCCTCGTGTCTCTTGTCTGCTATGTTTGTCTTGTTCTGCATGGACTCTGGAGTGGGGCACGACCCCTTGACTTGGTGGCACGGTCCTATGCTTGTCTTCTGATTTGTTGTTTTGGTCTTAGGGTGAAGCTCGGATGGTAGTATAGTGTGTTAGCTCTTCTTTCTTGTATTTATGCTGGTTTTTGCCGTTAATTTGTTCCTTTTGTACATTTAAGCTCTTTTTAATCCTGAAAATTAAAAGTATACAAAGAAACACATTTTTTCCAACATTAGTACATAAAAGGGTTGATTTTATACCTTGTTTGACATAATTTATAAGTTGTTTTTTGTGCATATCATTTTGCAATGTGGATGCGAAAGAGATGGAGCGTTGATGAAAGTAGAGGTGATTTACTCAATAAACACTTTTTGGTGTTTAAATATATAGAGTTTGAGACTGTAGACGATATCATTTCAAGATATTATCACTTGATGAGTGAATTAAATCTAAACAAAATATATTTTGCAAATGAAGAAATCAAAGAGAAAACACATTTCCTCAATATTTGAGATGTACGATACCTTGTTAAAAGAAAAAGAGAGTACGTGAAATTGAATCTAGATGAACTTATAGGAAAGATACAATCCTATGATCTGAATAAGAAGAAGGCGAGAACTGGAGAACAAACATGGTCAAGATCCAGGGATCTATTATGCAAAAACTTATGGTTCTGGTTCAAAAGAGTGTCATTCTTTTCTGGTGAAATTTCTAAAGATAATGGTCAAACTTTTTTTTGGGTAAAGGGTTACCCCGGTGATTCTATTAAAACAACCGCAAATAAGTACAAGTAGTGAGGATGAGTTCCACACTAGTTCATATATAGGACATGCCCCATATATGTAAACCAAATAACAAACAAATGTATCTATGACATCACATAACCTAGTCTACTTTACATCATGAAAAATAAAGTAGACAAGATAAGGCATCAAAACAAAAAACCCTCATCCTCCATCATCAAAGACGAAATAGTCACAAGCCAAAATCCCCTTAACACGAACCAAAAAACATGGGAGGTTTATGTAATCAAGCTTGTTTTGTGAACTAAAATTCAACCAGTCCATCTGATAGTTCAAAATTCAGTGAATGTTAAAGTACTAGAAGAGCAAGTACCATTGTTCACATCTCTCATGGTTTCTTGTGAAATTTCTAAAGATAATGGTCAAGCTAGCATGGGAGGTTTATGTAATCAAGCTTGTTCTGTGAACTAAAATTCAACCAGTCTATCTCATAGTTAAAAATTCAGTGTATGTTAAAGTAGTAGAAGAGCAAGTACCATTATTCACATCTCTCATGGTTTCTTATGAAAACTTTATTGGTGGAAATATAATTGGTCAAAATTCAATTGAAGAAGATTATGATCAGACTGATCCAATGACCTTTGCTTCCTGCACTTTGGCCTCCAAAAAAATTACACTTTGCCCATGAAGTTCATCTATAGTTTTCTATGACACACTCACAATTGTGGGTTAGGGTTTAGCTCTGATTTTGTTGCATTCACGGTTGGGTTTTGATGATTTGTAGGTCAAACTGTTTTTCACGGTTTTTAATCACCGAAAACCAAAACCAAATTGTGGAAAATTAAAACCGAATTGTAAGTAACGGTTTGGCTCCGCTTTGATTGCATGGTTTGAACTTATTGTGCATTTAAATTAAAAATATAAAACAATATACAAATAGAATAATATTTGGAAACAAAAATGTTGATAAATTTATACTTCACATTAATCTTAACTCTCTATATAATTTTCAACAAATGATTCTTTATCATCAGCTATAATCATAGTTAAATTTGAAGGTCATAGTCCAAACGCAGTCTAACAAAGTTAAAAAAGAAGTCTATAGTAACTTATAAGTATGACTTGCCAAATTTTATTTTAATTAAAACTGGTATAAAATTAAGATTGTTAAATATATGTAATATAAATTACATAGAATAAACTAAAATTAATAGTTAAATCGTACGGTTTGACCCGATATTATACGACTGATTTTTGGTATAACCGTAAACTATAATGTTCATTACAGTCTGAATTTTAATACCGATCGACCTAAAGTTAAGAAAACCGACCAACAAATCAAATTAGTGAGCGGTTTAAAACCAAACCGTGAACACCTCTAGTAAATTCCATTCAAAACGGAGTTGTATTATAACAAGTCATTAAAACAGAAATGCAGTAGCCTTCCAAGTTGCTTTTAAGGTATAACTTTTGTAATAATTTTTTGGCAAATAGGAAATAAATAATCCTACCTAACTTGATTTGGTCGCTAATAATCCCAAGTCAGTTATTGGCCGATAATAATCCGAATTGGTCATTTTTTTTGTAAAATAGTCCGTCGTTAAAATAGCTTAACGGAGTTAAGTTTTTTTCAAATTACAAACCGATGTTTTGGGGCTTTTGATCAGAACGAGGATACAAGTCGATTGATGTAAAACTTACCTCGAAATACTACCCCAACCCACGAAAACGGTGCTTCAATTCGGGTGTTTAAACTTCCAATTAACAAAAAATCAAGCCATGTTGAGCACAATTTCGAGGTAAGTTTTACATGAATCGGCTCGTATTATCGTTCTGATCAAAAGACCTAAAACATCGGTTTGTAATTCAAAAAAAAACTTAACTCCGTTAAGCTATTTTAACGGCGGACTATTTTACAAAAAAAATTGACCAGTTCGGATTATTATCGGCCAATAACTGACTTGGGATTATTATCGGCCAAATTGAGTTAGGTGGGATTATTTATTTCCAATTCGCCTAATTTTTTTGGCTTTCGTTTTGTAAAACCAAAATTTGCTATGCGACGTCAGCAATGTGCGGGAGGTGTTAAAAAAAAGCGATGATAAATTAATTAAGAGTAAACTGCCAAAATGCTCCCTGAGGTTTGGTCACTTTTACCACTTTAGTCCAAAACTCGAACCTTTTGAATCTAGATCTCTGTGGTTTCAATTTTGTTGCCATTTTCATCCAAGAGCAAAATCTGGTCAGAATTTTCAGTTAACATCCAGCTTTTTTTGTCTATTCCCTCCATTTTAATGAACGATAAAATGGTCAGAATTATTTAATTTGTTATAATAAAACATTAAAAGACCATTTCGCCCTTTATTAAAAGGAGGAAAAAGATAAAAAAGCTGGATATTAACTGAAAAACTCTGCCCAAATTTTGATTTTAGATGAAAATGATAACAAAATTGAAATCAGAAGGACTCAAATTTAAAAGGGACCATTTTTGCAGTTTACTCATTATCTGTATATTAAAAATAGAAGTCAATGAATAGTAACTTTATTATTATAATATTATATAAAGTTTTTTATACTTTTATTATTTTAATGTTATAATAATAATTATTTACTTTACTTTTTATGTTTAAACCGATACTTTTGTATCGAAAATACATGTCCGGTTCGTTATCGGCACATGATTTTTTTGTTGATTTTCTTCAACTTTTAATGATTTCTTTTTTTCAATTTCAATGGTAGGGATGAGCTCGATGCCAACCGATACCAAAAATACCGGTTACGGTACCGGTATATGAAGGTAAAAACCGGTAGGCGCCAAAGTCGGTACCGAATTTGTACTTAATATCTTTCGGTTCGGAAAATTCAGTACCGGTACCCAATACCATTTGCTTATCTCTAACCACGGGTTTCATACGAACAACATCATTACCATAAAACTTTTTTGGTTGATTTTCTTTCGGTTATCTTTTAGTGTTTTTTCTATATTTTCTTTTCATTCTTGTCAGCGGTTAACGCTCTCGTAGTGATTTCAAAACATAAACACAGGCTAAATAACAAAAGAAGTTCGCCGCAACGTGGCGATTGTGAAAAAAACCTAGTTTAGTTAAAAAATTTGCAGCCAACCAAAACAATATAGTTAATCAGATAAATCAATAAAAAGAAATAAGCAAGGCTGCATAAGCTACTGCATAATTTTATTGTGGATTTAAGAAGCCACACCTAATAACTTAGAAGATTCATTCAGATTGATATCATTACATGAAATCTACAACTTGCAGCAAGAAGTTAGAACCTAAGATTTACAACTTCCTCATTCCCTATACGGTGGCGGGAGGGTGGATCTCGCTCCGGTTTCTGAAACACATGAGGAGAAACAGAAACGTCTTAAAAAATCCCTAAGGTGTTGGTTTTTTCTGGTGGCGGAAGCTAGGTTTTGTGCGACATTACTGGAATATGAAACGGTGAATCGTAGCGCCATAACTGCAAGCAATTCTGATTAAGAAGATGAAGATCTAAAGAATGTTTTCTACGGTGATTTACTGGTATGATGTCAACAATACTATAATCTGTCTACTCGTATTATACTAACATAAACAACATGGGTGATTAAATAATAATGATATAAAATATACTACCTTCATCGTACAAAACAAAGTGAAATTTACCGATAACTTGTTGAACAGAATCCGTTTGAAGATGCAATCATGCAAATAAAAGCTTATTTCGGGTTTGGGCTCATTTTCTTCTCAGTATCTTCCATAACCACAACTTTCTGATGAACTTCACTAAAATATGGTTAGCAGAGAGTAATTAATTTGGGTTGTGGGGATTTTAAATTTTAGGAGGAGCGGGAATAGACATTTGAGGGGGAAGATGAAATTTTTTGTTATATAAATCACCAAAACTAAATAAATTGTAACTATATTGAAAAAAGCTATAAAATATGACACTATTTTTAACTGTGACGGTACTAAAATAAGAAAATAATATATTTATCTATAATCTATAATACTATATAAAGGATCTCATATGTACACAAAGGTAATTTCCATTGTAATTTTAAGATGGCGGACCAAGAGTCATGGCTTGTTCCCTAATTTTTCATTCCTGACTCCCAAATTTGCCCTCGATTCAATGGTGTTTCTCATTGTCGTTCCTGAACGTAGAAATTGATAAGGCAGGGATGATCTTCACATTTAATTGGAAGAACCCCAATAGCCCTTCCGTTTCTCCCTTCAGTTTCTATTCCTCTCTTTCTTTGTATTAGGGTATATGCTCTTCAGTTTGTAAGTAACTTCATCAATTTCATTTTTGTCATTCATTTTTGGTTCCAAACATAAGACCCATACAACCCTTCAATGGAACATCAGTCTCAACAACACGATTCCTACAAAACATTTCGATAGCAGATTACATACAGTTTAAGAAAGAAGATTCCGGTGACTTACAGACCGCCATTGTTAGTTACCGGAAGAAGTTCCCCTGGTCTCTTTTCCAACCCTTTCTTCAGGTCACTTTTTTAATATGTTTCATGAAAAATTTGGTTCAATTCTGTTTGTTTGATGGTGAGTTTTGTTATAATTTTGTAGATATATGGTTATTTTTGTGGGGTTTGTAAATATATGGTTATTTTTGTGTTGTTAATATGTCAAACTGTTACATGTATCAACACTGTTTGTTCACTACTCTCATGTGATTGTTACTGGAAAGCGTAGGGCCTAGCGAGCAAAATCAATGAAGTTCAAGAATGGACTCATGGTATCATCTGGTCAACCAGTGAAGGAGTATATTGACTCTACAGTCAGACATATACTTCTTAGGCAGGTTACGTCCTTTTCTCACTAGAAGAAATGTTTTTTTGTGTTTTTTTTTTTTGGGTAAAGGGTATATTGACTCTACAGTCAGACATATACTTCTTAGGCAGGTTACGTCCTTTTCTCGTTCCATATGTGGTTGGTTATTAGGAATAAACTCAAAACTCAGGATCGTCTTTCAAGTTGGGAAGCAGGAAGTGATACGAATCTAAGACTTATGTGTTGTCCGCTTTGTTGCCATGATCGTGACTCGCGTGACCACCTTTTCTTCCAATGCAGTTTTGCGTCAAAAGTTTGGAATAATGTCAAAACTTTGGTTAACTTGGAGAGTGTTGATGATTCTTTGGTATCCATTTTTGCATGGATGGAACTAACGGCTTCTTCGAAGAAGATGGATGTGATTGTGGGCAAGATTCTGATTGCGGCTATGACGTACTTTATATGGCAAGAAAGAAATAATAGACTGTTTTCTAATAAGCACAACACGGTTGAAGCGGTGATGGAGATGATCCAGAGCACGGTTCGGTTGAAGCTTATGGGGCTCAAGTTCCGTGGGATGGCTAGCTGGAATAGATTATTAACGGCATGGAAGATTTACTCTAATGATGAGGAAGAAGATCCGGGCTAGAAGTTTTTTTCTCTAGTTGCTCGTGTGTTTTTTGTTTTATTGGCTGTTTGTTGTGGCTGTTGCTTTCGTATGTTAACTTTCTGGTTGTTTTTTGTTTTGGTTCCTAGTCTTGGTATGCCAAGTCTAGTTGGTGTGTTCGCTCTGGCACACCCTTGTACTTATTTGGTTGATTTATAAAATGTTTTTTTGTGTTTACATGTATCAATACTGTTTGTTCACCACTCTCAAGAGATTGAATCTTGATTAAAACAAATAGAGTGTTCTTGGTATCAAAGTTAAGATCATGCTTGACTGGACCCAACTAGCAAACTTGGGCCCAAGATACCTTTGTCTGATGATGTTGTAATTCAAGCGGATATCTCGAAAGGCAAAGGTATGTACCCTAACTTGGATAAGTTTTACATTAGAGTTGTTAACGCAAAAAAAAAAACGCATGTAAAATGTGAGGGGTTTGTATAAGTGGGATGACGAAGCGTAGCACGATGGCGGATGGTAGTGGTAGGGTAGTTCGGGGTTTAAACGAAGTTAAATTCTGTGAAAAGTTTTCCTCACCATCCGAAGAAGGATGATGATGATGAGGATAATGATGATTGTCATGGTGATTGAGGATCACAAGGTTATCATGATCCCAAACTGATAGAATCAGTTGCAATATTTATCCATAAATTAAAAAAGAGTGTGCTAATTTCTCTGAATTTGTTTTTTAATCACTATTGTATAGTTCAAAATATTGAATACAATTATGCTACTCTATTCGGGTACAGCTTTGTCACATTCTGATTTGTTTATGAATATTTTCTCATGTTTAACAGCCTTCAATGTTTTTATAATCAAATTACAAAGAGGTTTGATCATTTTTTCCATGCAGCTGCCTTATGTAGAGACTTTTTACGCTTGAGTTTGGCTCATTGTATGTTGTAAGCTTTTTTTTATAAAAGCTTTACTCGATTGGGTTGCGTTCACTTGAAAATAACATATTAACCGAGTGTGAAATATAATGACATGATGGTTTTTTTTAAATAACATAAATAGTAATAAACTATTAATATAACAAACATATACATAATATATTCTCTAATTTTTTTCATCATCTTCACATATAGCCACCAAAATACGACATACTTCACTTGGTGAGATTTGCATCTTACAATCACATCATAAGCATTTAGTTCACATATGCATTTATGTATACATTGAACACTCTCTCTTACTTAAAAGGGTAGCACATTAGAGTAAAATTAATGAACAAATCTTAAAATAAGATCATCTTATTCTGTATAAGTGGTAACATGTTCTCACAATGCATGTCACCCATGGCGTGATAATTATTTAGTGTTCGAGTATTAGTAGGAATGTGATGTTATGAACTATTAGTCTTTTTAGGCCATGTGTACTCATAAAGCCCCTTTGGGGGCGTTATGCGACAAGTGGCATGCCTCATCTTAAGAATATTCGTTGGAGATTCTGCACAGGTTAGTCATGTAAAAAGTTCACATTTTTATCGATCGCTACTATGCACTAAAGATGTTGTACATTTCAACAGAGTATCACATTGGCAGAGATAAAGCAGATGCGTGGTTTTCAAAGAACCTCCCTAAAAATCTCATGGATAAAAATAAGATGATGAAACGCCGGTTTTGAAGAGCCTGATCAACCAATGCAGAGTGTGAATATGATCATGCAGATAATATTTGAAGCCACTATTCCACTTGCTGGCCTTTATGATCTTGACATGATAAGGATATCTTGATGATTTCGGCCCCATATGATGGTCTGTAAGTGTGGGTCATATGTTAAATCCCAAACTTAGTGTTAGAGTAGTTATATAATTCTGTAAGTACCATATACAGAGTGTATTCGAGTGCAACGGAATATGGCATCTTGTTAGTTCTTACATGATGTGAAGAGTTTATTCTTCTGTTGATAAGTTTGTGCGTTCTTATACGGTTGTGAGCTGTTGATTTACATTGGATGTGTAAGTTTGAGCTATCATTTCCATAATCCGACGGTTATTTTGTGAAAAAATCAATCGATGTAAAATGTTAGAATTGTTGTTAATTTTTGTTAAGAATCACACAGCTTTAGTTGCTATGTATTAGATTAGTCATATAATTATCATATCTAGAAGGTATCCTTGTGTAATACTATTCTGTACAGAATATGGCATCTTCTTAGTTATTGCATGGTGTGAAGAATTTGTTCCTTTGTTGATAAAGTTAAACATTTTATTATATGGATTTTTCTATAGGATTGATACTAGGGGATGAACAAAGAATTTAACCTTTATCTTTGTGGTTTGTTAGCTATCAGACTAGGCTGTTTTGATTGGCAATTGTTTAAAGTAGGACAGGAATTGATCAATACTAATTGACAGTATGGATTTTTTTGGGCTTACAAAAGTCTTAATATAAGGGCACCATTTGTTCCTTCACATTGTATGCCTCATGAAAATATAAAAATGTAAACATGCAGTGTGAATGGTGAACCAACACTTGTCCAAAGTAAAGCTCCTGTAGCAGCTTTAACAAGTTAGAGGAGGTTCAAACCAGTATACTACGGGTTAGGTCAACCAAAACGCCTTTTGTCCACCGGTCTCTAAGTCTTATTGTAGTTGATGTGATCACATTATGCGCTTCTTATATGCGCAATCTAAATCTCAGGTAATTAGTAGTTCTTACTTCTTTTTTTTAATACAAGCATAATTGAAATTTTATATCTCCATTTTCCATGTTATAGGCTGAGCAGAGGCAGGGAAGAACCGGCCGTACTTGTGATAGTGAAGTATATCGACTTGTCACTGAACCATCTTTTTGGCCAATTATAGAAATTTGAGCCACAATCTATTATGTATATCATGTTCTCATCGTGTATTGTCGACTCCGCCGCAACGCGCGGGTTCCCTACTAGTTTAAGTATAAATATAAAGTTGTAAACAATAAAATTTTGAAACTTATATAAATTTTTATTATATATTTATATATATATATATAGGGTAGGAGTTGGCTACAAAGCCTACTTTTCCTACAAAGTGTAAGAAGCAATCTCCTTGTGACATGTGGCATCTAGTGTTATTTTATCATAACAATAAAAGGCTCTTTTTATGGAAAGTTATGTCTATTAACTATTTAAAATTGGCAGTTACATCATTCATATCCACAATTAATTTATCCGAATTTCGAAACATAAAACAAATTCATCATTTCTTAACATTGTGTTTTATCAGTTTACGGTTTCTTCACACCGTGTTATGTCAATTTTCATAATTAAACACACCCCTCATATATTTCAAAACATAAAACACATTCATTATTTCTTGACGTTGTGTTTTATCAACTAATTGGGAGAGCTCTGGGCGATTTGGGCGACTTCGTGAAACCCTACATCCTTCAATCCAATCCTGGTCCTGATCGATATTGTTTAGCATCTAGGGAGTCCTGATTTCTCACTGGTAAGGAATCCTGATTCGCTCCTTAGTATCTAATCGATTGAAGTCAGATTAGGGTTTTCGTTTTTAGGGTTTCTCTTTTCTTCTGTTTTCCGATTCCGGGGTGTGCGATGCTGATTGTTTACTGATTAGGGTTCTATTGTCCCGAATCTTTACAATTCAGATTAGGGATTCGCGGATAGGTTAGCTGATTAGGGTTTTGTATTAGAGTTTGGATTTTTTTTCTTCTGGTTTTCGTTCTTTACGTTGCATGGCTGTCTGAATATTGAATGATGGATTCTATATCACCTAATGTTCAAGATGGTAGCGGTAAGTCTCCTGGATTGGTAAAGGGTTTGGGTAATCGCATGTTTATGTTTAACATTGATGGGAACAATAAGATACCTCGTCGGGGTATCTTCAAGCTGTTGATAACTGAGCCAGTGAAGAAAACAGTTTCGGTGCCGGCGGAGAATGTTTCTGTGGGTTCTGAGACTAATCTGGATGCGGCGGCTGAAGTCAAGGGGAACGAAGAGGGTCTGGTTACAGGTCATGGCGACAGTTTCTTTCAGTCTAAGCCATCCTATGCTGAATCGGTGCTGAACATCAAGACGAGTAAGGTTAATTTCAGATTACTTGCTAGTTCTGATGTGCATGAGGGCTATGATGTGGTCCTTCCACGTGAATCAGTGCGGGCAGTCAAAGATAAACTTGCTAATACATTGTATGGTTACTTCTTAGGGGATCGCATTGCATATCCTGTGGTGGAATACTTTGTCAGGAACAATTGGAGAAAGTATGGGTTGCAAACTGTGACACCTGTGCCTCTGCGACCATCAAACGAATACCAAACCAATGAAATATTGTATTTCATACTTGGGATTTGTACAAATATGTGTATCTTTTGCACATATCAATTCTTGTTCGATTTCAAGCTTTAAATCGCTTTCTGGAAGGTTATACGCGCACTGATGCGCAAATATAACCAGTTTAATGCAACGAACACTCCGGAACATCAACATATGCTTAACATACCTTAAATAACCTCTACATAACTTAGAAATAAGTTTTGAAGGCTTTGGTATGGCAAAAACAAATTTAATCGCTTACAGGGACTAAATTCGACAAACTGCGAAAGTACGGCGATTCATACTGGAACGGACATTCCGGAACATGACCATAAGTTAAACATACCATAAATATCCTTTACATAGCTTATAAATAGGCTTTGAGGGGTTCAGTGTGCTAAAATAAACTTTTGGGTCATTCAGGGACTAAAAGCGTCAAAAAGTACACAAGTTTGCATTTTCGCGCATAACTTGCATTCTGAATACATCCGGACATCCAAAAATTTATGTAAGCATTAAAATATTTTATTTTAGTGTTTTGCATAATAAAAATCCATTCGTCGCGCAATTTGGATCGTTTTTGCGTCCGTTACGACTTCCGTCGTAATTAACCAAACAACGCAACCGTACGGCCAAACGAACTGACATCCGACATAATTTTGAGCATATTTTAAGTTCCCTATACTTTAACATCCATATGGAGAGAAAGAACCATAACATCAACAACAGCCGGATCCCACCCAAGAATTATCCTAGTCCCTCTTTGACAACATCCTCCATTAGATATGTGATGGCTTCTCTCTGGCGATTTTGGCGATTCTTCTAGTAAACCCTAGTTCTTGATTTTCAACCTTAATTTTGATCGATCTGGGTTAGGGAAAAGGGTGTTGTCGTGCCTTCTGAGTAAGGTTTCTAGACTTTACCTTGATTTCTAATCTTTTGAAGTTGAGATTAGGGTTTTCGTTTCTTTTATTTTCTAGGGTTTTTCTTTTTGCCATTGTTGCCGTAGGTTTTGTTTGCTTCTGTTCGTTTTCTTTTCTTTGCATGGTGTGCCGTTTTTAGTATTATGGAATCCAGTAACATTCCTCTTCAAGATGAACGTAACAAAGATGAAAATATTCCAAAGGATGATCGAGGTAAGCCGCCGTTAGTGGTTAAGGGTATTGCTAGCCGAGTAGTGGCTATTGATGGTAATACATTGGCTCCACGTCGAGGTAATTTTCAAAAGACACAGCCTGATCCGAAACCTATTAATGTCATTGATGAACTTTCGAAAATCACTGTGCCTGTGGATCTGGTGAGTTCTCAGCAGGATCAGATTCCTGTTGAGGGAGAGAACACTAAGGGTTTCCAAGGTTCATATGCGGATAGGGTAAAGGCCAATACAAAAGTGAAGCGTGAGGTTAACTTCAGGCTTCTTGAATCTTCAGAGATTGTGGAGGAGGCAGATGTTGTCATTCCTAAGGAAGCAGTTCGTCAGGTACAAAAGAAATTTGAGAATGTTCTTTATGGTTATTTTCTAGGTGACAGATTGCCTTTCCCCGTTGTTGAGTATTATGTCAAAAATGTCTGGGCTAAGTATGGTTTCATTAAGCTTATGATGAACTCAGATGGTTTTTTCTTTTTCAAATTTGAATCTGTGGAGGGTATGCATAAGGTTCTTGATAACGGTCCATGGCTGATCAGGAAAATGCCTTTATTTCTGAATATTTGGAGCCCGACAGTAAGTTTAAAGAAGGAGGGTATTAAATCGGTTCCAGTTTGGATCAGGTTACATAATGTTCCTTTGGCTGTCTACACTGATGATGGTCTTAGTTTGCTGGCCTCGAAAGTGGGTATTCCGAAAAGGTTAGATAGTTATACGGCTGACATGTGCATTGAAAATTGGGGTAGAACAAGTTATGCTCGTGCAATGGTTGAGATAAATGCTGATAAGGAATTAAAGACTCATGTAGTGGTTGCTATTCCTAAAATGGATGAAGAAGGATTTGTGATGGAAAGAGTTAAAGTAGAGTATGAATGGAAACCTCATCGTTGTGAAGCGTGTTGCTTATTCGGCCATAATATTTCTACATGTCCCAGGGCTCCCAAGGAAAAATCTAAACAAATCATGATAGATGAAGAGGGCTTCATAACGGATAAAAGAAAGACTGCCAAACATGGTTTCCCGCAAAAGAAACAAAAGCTGAAATTTATTTATAAGCCTAAGTCTAGTACGGTAGGAGCTAGCACGTCGGGTACCAAAACCCAAGAGGACCCAAAGGGAGATACTCCGGTAGTGAACTTACAAAACAAGTTTGAGATGCTAGGGGAGGGTTCGTTGAAATTAGGTAATTTAAATGAGCTGAACTCGTTAGATCCGATACGTGACAAGTTGGACCGTAGTAATATACATATTAAAACGTCTAAAAATCAGATTCCGAATCTGGATGGAGAGGAAGGTTTTATAGATTCGCTTAATTCGGAAATGTCGACATTCATGTCAGCGAATAAAAAGAAGGTGCATACTGAGGGGGCAAGCACTCCCGATGACATGGGTTTTTATGGATAGCATTGTAGCATGGAATATAAGGGGCTTGAACCGGCCCCTGAAACAAAGAGAGGTTCAACAAATAGTGAAAGATAATCATTTGAGCGTTTGTGCCATTCTGGAATCTCATGTGGAAGTTTCAAAACTTTCTAAGATTTGTGGCAATGTTTTTAAAAAATGGGAGTGGACATCAAACGATGGGGTGTGTAATAGAGGTACTAGAATAATTATAGGATGGAATGATGATTTGGTAGACCTTATGGTCATAGCCCAAACGGATCAGGTCGTGCATGTCCGTATCAAGAAAAAAAATGGAGATGTTCGTTTGTTTGTGTCTTTTGTCTATGCAAAGAACTCTTATCAGGAACGAAGGGAGTTATGGCAAGACCTGAACAAACATAAGGTGGTTGTTAATAATCAGTCGTGGATTGTTATGGGGGACTTCAACTCGGCCTTATATATGGATGATGTTCTTCATGGTTCGTCTATTCCGTCAGTAGGTATGAGGGATTTTTTTGAATGTGTTCAACATAACGAGCTTCTTGATATTAAAGGGCATGGGCTTCACTTCACTTGGAATCAAAAGCCAAGAAATGGGATTGGTATTCTTAAGAAAATTGACCGGGTTATGGGTAATGTTGCCTTCTTGGATGACTTTCCTAGTGCTCATGTGCTATATCACCCGTTCAGGGTGTCGGATCACACGCCATGCATTCTTAAAATGTCTCGAGACTTTCGGCCTAAGCTAAAACCGTTTAAATTTGCAAATTTTATAGCCAATAAAAATGAGTTCAAGGATTGTGTTGTGACTGTATGGAGCAAAAGGATTGAAGGTATTCCGATGCTTTCTGTGGTAAAAAAACTTCGGAATTTGAAATCTCCGCTTAGAAAGCTTCTTCATGATCAAGGTAATCTGCATGTTAAAGTCAATGACCTTAGATTGCAACTGGATGAGATTCATCGTCAGATAGATCTAACCCCTTTTGATGCTTCACTTCGGGTTAAGGAAACCGATCTTATTAAGAAGTTTCATTGTGCGACATACGATGAGGAGGCCTTTTTAAAGCAGAAGGCAAAGCTTGATTGGCTTAGTGCGGGAGATGGTAATACTTCCTATTTTCACAACTTTGTTAAGAGTCGGAATGCAAGGAATAAGATTCACTTGATCAAAGATGTTAATGGTATTCAATACGAAGGTGTGGATGTCGAACAAGCTCTAGTTGACCATTATGTGAATTTTTTGGGTATTGATTCTGAGGTGGAGGAATTAAGCATGGATGATCTCTTCTTGAATACCGTTAGTCCGATAGCAGCTAATCACATGATCCGGCCAGTTACACGTGAGGAAGTCAAGGCAGCAATGTTCAGTATTGCTGATACTAAGGCACCGGGCCCTGATGGTTATACTTCGGTGTTTTTCAAGAAAGCTTGGGATATAGTTGGGGAAGAAGTTTCGATAGCAATTATGCAATTTTTTGAGAATGGAAAACTGCTTCAGCAAGTTAACCATACAATAATTGCTCTAGTTCCCAAAGTTACCACTCCCACTTCGGTTTTGGAGTACCGGCCGATCTCTTGCTTCAATGTCATTCTTAAATGCATTAGTAAAATTTTGTCGGATAGAATTAAAGGCAGTCTTGATGGGTTGGTTGATATCAGCCAATCGGCTTTCATTCCTGGTCGGAAAATCTCAGACAACATCCTTCTTACGCAGGAACTTATGCATAACTACCATTTAAATAAGGGTAAGCCGAGATGCGCTTTCAAAATTGATATTCAGAAAGCGTATGACACAGTTAGCTGGAGTTTTCTTAAGGGTATTCTTACCAGGTTTGGATTCCCTTAAAAAATGGTTGGTTGGATTATGACGTGCGTTTCTACTGTGTCGTTTTCTCTTAGCATTAATGGGAACCTTTGTGGTTTTTTCAAAGGAAAGAGGGGTCTTAGACAGGGAGATCCTATATCCCCTTATTTGTTCACCTTAGTTATGGAGGTTCTTTCTTTATTACTGCACAAAGCAGCTGATGAGCACCCTGCTTTCAGATATCATGATAAGTGCAAACTTCAGAAGATTATTAATGTGTCCTTCGCTGATGATTTGTTTCTTTTTGTTAATCCGGATATGGCTTCTGTTAGAATTATGAGGGATACTTTGGACTTGTTCACTAGGATATCGGGTCTTATCCCGAATCTTGCCAAAAGCACGGTCTTTTTTAGTAATGTGTCGCCTCTGATGAAGCAAGATATTTGCTCTCTTCTCCCGTTTCAAGAGGGAAAGCTCCCGGTTAAGTACCTGGGAGTTCCGCTGCTTTCGACTAAGCTTATGTACAAGGATTGCAGAATTCTAGTGGACCGAGTTGACAAAAAAATTGATCATTGGATAAATAAATCTCTTTCTTTTGCAGGAAGGCTTCAATTAATTTCCTCAGTCATCTCGGCCATGCACATCTACTGGGCTTCTGTCTTTATGCTTCCGGCCCGAATTATAGGAGACATAGAAAAGCGCATGAGAAACTTTCTTTGGAGTGGTGGTGCGGCTAAAGCTGCAACTCCTAAAGTGGCCTGGAAAAGTGTGTGCCTTCCTAAATCGGAAGGTGGTTTGGGTATTAGAAGAATTCATGATACGAATAAGGCGCTTTTGACTACTCACATCTGGAGCATTCTTAATAACAGAGATTCTCTCTGGGTTAAATGGATTCATTCTTACAGGATTAAAGGTAAGAACTTTTGGGAGCTTCCTTTTCGTGGTAATATGACTTGGGGGTGGAGGAAAATTTTGTCTATCCGGTCAACTATTCGTCCGTTCTTTTGGTACTTGATTCGTGATGGCAGAAAAACTAGTGCGTGGAATGATAATTGGTGTCCTCATAGTCCTTTGCGTGATTTTATAACCCCTAGACGTATACACGGGGCGGGGTTTACCATGCAAACTTCTGTGTCGGATATTATTGATAGTCATAATGGTTGGAAGTGGCCGGTTGCATGGTATGATCTTTACCCGGTTCTGATTAACTTAACGCCGCCGATTCTTGTGCATAATGATTCTGATAAGCTCAGTTGGAAGAATAGACAGGGTAACCTTTCGTCTTTCAGTGCTAAAGAGGTTTGGGAAAACATCCGTTCGCGAGATGAGGTGGTAGATTGGGTAGATTTGGTGTGGTTTAGTCAGTGTATCCCGAGACACTCGTTCCATTTGTGGCTAGTCATTAAGAACAAGTTGAAAACCCAGGATCGGATGGGAGTTTGGGACATGGGAAGTGCATATAATCTTAATCTTATGTGTTGTCCGCTGTGTAAGCATGGTAAAGATTCTCGTGACCATTTATTTTTTCGGTGCTCTTATGCTTTGCAAGTGTGGGACTTGGTTAAAGGTATGGCTTATATGGATTCTATTGATGCAAATTGGGATTCCATTATAACTTGGCTTTCTCATCATGCAACTAGTAATTCAGCGGAGAGTATTGTTAGTAAGTTGGTTGTTGCAGCTTCTACTTATTTCATATGGCAAGAAAGGAACAACAGGTTGTTTTCTACTAATCAGCGAAACGCAACTAACATGGCAAATATTATTCTTCATATGGTTCGCTTAAAATTGATGACTTTCAAGGCTGGGAGAGGGTCAAAGCATCCGCTGCTTTTAGAGAGATGGAAGTTCCAAGTGAAGACCTTAAACTTTGATCCGGGCTAGAGTTTTTATGCTTTGAGTTTTATTGATAGTTGCCATTGTTTCGGCTTCTGGTTGCTTGTTGTTTGGTCGGGTTTTTTGACTGTTTGGTTTGGTTGTTGGTTTTGTCTTGTTTGGTTGTGCTAGTCTTGGTATGCCAAGTCTAGCTCTAGTGTGCCTTTTCGGTACACTTGTGTGATTCTTTATTCGTTATTAATAAAATTCACCGGGGTAACCCTTTACCCAAAAAAAAAAAAAAACATCCATATGGAGCTTAAAAATGGGTTTGACGGGTGTTAGAAGTGCCAAAACACGACGATACGCGCTCAGGGGCCTGTTCTGCCAAAAATCTAACTTTGCTGGTCTGCACAAGTCTTACGGACCGTAAGGCTCTCATCCATACGGTCCGTAAGGACCTCCCAGATCAGCAAAACCAGATTAAACAGCTGTTAACAGCTGTTATGCACTCATAATCCCCTTGCACATGGTTTTGGGCAATACTAGGGGCTCAAATGGTTTTCTAAAACCATGGGCTTGAGGTGTATGGATGAGATTGAAGAACGGTTTTCGAGGAACGATCATAACGGTCCTAGAATTCCTATAAATACCCTTCCATTCTCATTTGCAAAACCCACAATTTGAATCTGATTCATGCTCTCTGATGTGACACCCCAGGAAAACCAGTAAACGATACAACTTACCTAGCTTCCTCAGTAACCACGTGCTAAATTTCGGGACGAAATTTCTTTCAAGTTGGGGATAATGTGACAACTCGAGTTTCCAAGATTCCATCTTCTCACGATTACACGTTAATTGGTTAGATTGTTTGTTGACACGACTTGTTTGCTTCACAACCGTACACGCTTGTAAAATGTTAAACCGTATTATGATTGCTTATATACGTGATGATGTGCATTATTAGTGTCTATGTGAGATGTATGCTTATTGTATTGATAGTGATGTGTAATTAATAAATTCTTGCCGAAAACAACCCCCACACGAAAATCTCTCTAGTCGAATACACCACTGGACGAAAGAATGGGCTTGCGAGGAGAATGGGCTTCGGCCTAGTAGCGAATGTGTATATTTTTGTCCAACCCTTGCGTGAGTTTGTTTTGGTAACCAGTAACAACCCTAGATATCTCTCACTCTCCCTCGCTCTCTTTCAAACCCGACGGCAGCCAGCATCCTCCTCGGAGTCCTCCTAGTCTCGTTTTGCAACCGGTTAGTATGCGACTAGCTTAACCGACATAATCCGTTCGATTCCTTGTTGATGATTACCATAGTTATATATGATTTTCTGTCTTGTCTCTATGTGGATGAATGGGGATCGATGATAACTAAAGCCTTTGAAACTGCCATAGATGTTTAATGTTGTGCATGTGATAGCATAGGAATTGTCGGCCATTATTCTTATTCTAGCATGTGATTGTTATTTGGTTTTCAATTTTGATTATTGTTTATTGATGATGATGATGAACCGACAACATGTCATGTGCCGATGACTTCTTAGTGAATGATTCTGATATGGTGATGTTGTGAATTGAAGTGATTGGTTATATCAATCTGATAGTGGTGACAAATCGATTTTCAATGTGATGATTGTAGCCGTAACCTATGTGAATGCAATTGTTACTTGAATATAATTGGACCACAAGATCCATTGACTGTTTGTTGAAATTCTCGATATAGTGGATTGTAAATTTTTGTTGATTGGACCACCTAGTTAGTGTTGATATAATCTAACCATGTGCCTAGTAAATGGGTATTGTCAGAAGTAGTTTAATATACTAGTTCTATGTGGAACAAATAATATGTAAGTGTGGCATGATGATTTTGGCATGATGATTATACAACAATAAATGTTCTCAAACCCAATGAATCAGATCTGAATGAATTGATGTATGATCATGCGAATGTCTAAGTACATCGATTTTAATAAAAGTCTATATAAAACAAATAGATACTTGAGGCTCACATGAATGTTAATGCATGTTGATAATGACTCTGTCTACGTGATGATTGGAGGATGTTTCTGAATGAACAAATGACTGAGTAATTATGTAATGGTGTTAATGTTCCGATTGAACAATTGTTTGAAACTGCCGAATATGTTAGTGATGTTTAGGGTAGCTATTGCACGTATCTGCTGTGTTAAATATGTAATGTATATGAATCTCTTTTAAGCTTTCAACCTTGTTAAGTTATTGATACTGTTAGAACATGTTAACTCTGTTAAGCCAAGATGAGTAACCATGTTAATCAATTAACCTCGTTAGCCAACTAACTCTGTTAACTTTATTTGATTCTGTTAACGTATGCAACTCTGTTAAGTGTATAGATGCGATTAACTTATTGTGTTGCATGATGATTAACTGCCAAACACACTATGTGACATTAGAATATATGTGAATCGTTACGAACCTAAACTGATTGAGTATACGTGCACTATAGGACATGATTGATTTCTTGTGAGCACTTAACTTAGCATACCGAGCAAACCAACGTGAGTTCACACTCTTACCAAGGCATGGGATTCCCGGGGTTGGGAATGGGATTGAATGATTTCATGTACTTACTTCGCTACTAGAATACGCACCACTGTCCTCGGGTTGGGAAGGACACCTATAGATACAGCTAGACTAGTAATACATGGGAAGCCCCCACTACTCTTCGCACACATGCCTGGAATGGCCGCGATACAAATACTAATCTTCGCAAACATGCCTGGGTTGGCCGCGATACAATTACTAAACTTCGCAAACATGCCTGGAGGGCCGCGATACAAATATAACTAGTCTAGAAAACATGGGAAACCCCCACTAAACTTCGCAAACATGCCTAGAGGGCCGCGATACCATTACATACGATACATGATTTTCTAAACGAGCTTACGATTTACGATACGAATACTATAACTGAATAACCAACTGTGAACTCGCTCAACTAGTTGTTGACTCTCTGTTACATGCCTTGCAGGACCATAGGTACTCTTGGAGCTTGCACGGGAGGCGCGGTCGTTGTGGGCACGGATTTTGGATGTTATGATACACTCCTTTGTGACACTTCAACTTAATACTTATGTTGGGTTTTTTACATTATTGCTTCCGCTACACACTTGTTTATGTTTGGTTTTGAAAACACCTATCGTATTGATGAATGACATTTACTATTTACTTATATGTTCAATATGATTGGTGGCTTGATCCTGGTCAGTCACGCCTCCAAGCGGTGGTACTCCGCGTGTGGATTTTGGGGGTGTGACATCTAAGTGGAAGTATATGCTTCCTACCTGAGAGAGAATCGGATCAAATACTTGCGGGGACCCTCTGTAAGTATTCTTTCGTTCTTTTCGTTCTTTTAGCGTTTTCTGCGTTGACCAGTTTATGGTCAACATGAAGTTCGGTTGAACTTCGCAACGTGAGCGTAATCACTGTGACACCTATGTCACTTCAACCATCAAACAAATGCCAAACCAATGAAATATTGTATTTCATACTTGGGATTTGTAAAAATATGTGTATCGTTTGCACATATCAACTCTTGTTCGATTTCAAGCTTTAAATCGCTTTCTGGAGGGTTATACGCGCTCTGATGTGTAGATATAACCAGTTTAATCCAACGAACACTCCAGAATAGTGACATATACTTAACATACCTTAACTAACCTTTACATAACTTAGAAATAAGTTTTGAAGGCTTTGGTATGGCAAAAACAAGTTAATTCGCTTACAGGGACTAAACTTGACAAACTGCGAAAGTATGCCAATTTGAACTGTAACAGACATTCCGGAACATGACCATAAGTTAAACACACCTTAAATATCCTTTATATAGCTTAGAAATAGGCTTTGAGGGGTTCGGTGTGCTAAAATAAACTTCTGGGTCATTCAGGGACTAAAAGTGTCAAAAAAGTGCACAAGTTTGCATTTTCGCGCATAACTTACGTTCTGAATACATCCGGATATCCAAAAATTTATGTAAGCACAAAAACATTTTATTTTAGTGTTTGGCATAAGAAAAATCCATTCGTCGCATCATTTGGATCGTTTTTCGCGCTTATGCGCATTCCGTCGTAATTAAGCGAACATCGCGATCGTACGGCCAAACGAACCGACATCTGAGATATTTTTGAGCATGTTTTGAGTTCCCTATACTTTAACTTCATTTTAGAGCCTTGAAATGAGGTTAACGGGGTTCAAACGCATCGAAAAAGGCCTTAAACACGTGCAGGGACTAAAACTGTCATTTTTGAAACATTTCTGAAACAGGGGGGTGGTGGCGTAGCGCGAGCCCTAAGGGCCTTACCAGTCGCGCTACGCGACTGCCTAACCAGATCAGATAAGATCGATTAGTCATCTGATAACAGCTGTTTAACCCACAACCACAAACCCACACTTACCCTTTCAGCTCATTAAGGGTCATTTTTAGGCACCACAACTTTCCAACAAGTGTACGCACGAGATTCGATCACATTTTCCAAGAAACGATCCTAACGGTTCGGGAAATCCTATAAATACCCAACCCACTTAACTTCAAAACTCACTAGAATCTGATCTAAAAGACTCTAAGTTGGAACCATTGTTTCATACCTGAGTTATTTGGATCTAGATTAGCATTCGGGGACCCTTCGTAAGTATTCTTTCGTTCTTTTATTGCTTTTCGAGTCCGAAAGTCAAACTTTGTTTGACTTTCTGCGTTGACCAGTTTATGGTCAATGCGAAGTTCGTTTGAACTTCGTAACGTGATTGTAATCACGATGGTTATAGTCCCTTGTGACTATGCCTACTGATTACCACGTTGTCTAGGGTTGTAAGGGTAAGCGATCTAATAAATCGCTTATACCTTCGAACCCGACCCAGTTGGTCGATCATTAGGATCCGACCAAGTACATTAGGTGACCATAGTAGGTAGGGAATAACCTTCCGAGGTTATACCTTATGGTCGCTTCGTTAAGTAGTTGTATGATAGGTAGTTTATATGCCTTAGGTAAATTACCAGAATACCCTTTTCATGTATAATTGGTAATTAAGCATATGTAACCTAAACTTTTGTCACATAACTGATTTTGTAACATGTTTAGGCATATAACACTTGTCATAGGGCTAGTTAGACGTCTCGAGTGCGTTTTTGCGCGCACGACGCGTTAAAGTAGCATAAGCTACCTTAATGGGTCGCGATGGGTCGAAAGCACTTAGGCTAGTTTTCATTTAGTATGTAGGCTTTGTTAAACGATACTTCATGAGTTTCCATACTCATTTGGTTTACGAACCCTCATTCTATCCGATCCTCCGATTTAGGTCCGGTTTATTAACATAGTTACCTATATTAGGCGCCGTTTGATTCCGTGATCTCTAGCATTGCTTGGTGGTTATCTTAGGACTTCTGAGCAATCTCAAGTGAGTACATAGACCCCTCTTTTACGGTTTTCCAAACTGTTTTGGGGTGAAACACATGTGCCTACTTGTTACTTTCATGCTTTCCTGCTTTCACATCATATACTTGTTATGTTCATTAGTACACTATTAGTACATGATTTACATTACATTTCATGCTATGTACGCCCATTGTGTGCGTACTTAGTACATCGTTTTACATTACATTTCATGCTATGTATGCCCATTGTGTGCGTACTTAGTACATCGTTTTACATTACATCTCATGCTATGTATGCCCATTGTGTGCATACTTAGTACATCGTTTTACATTACATCTCATGCTATGTATGCCCATTGTGTGCGTACTTAATACATCGTTTTACATTACATTTCATGCTATGTATGCCCATTGTGTGCGTACTTAGTACATCGTTTTACATTACACTTATGCTATGTATGTCCATTACGTGCATACTTAGTACATTGTTTTACATTGCATTTCTGTTGCATATGCTCATCCAGCATATGAACACATTATACTACATTTTGAACCGTTGTAACCATTTGACTATGTGAACCGTTGTAACCATTTGACTATGTGAACCGTTGTAACCGTTTGATCATTTGAACCGTTTATAGCTATTGAACCGTGTGACCCGTAATTGACTATACATAAACATTTCTACAATTGTTAAACATTACATCTTGGTGGTTTGGTTTGAGTAAGTGAGTTAAGTAACGAGACTTGTGTAATATGATACAAGCATGGTGGATATGCCGCTAGTACTTCCTATATATAAGTGTTTGTATGGTATCACATATTGTAGCGTTAATTGAATCATTTCAATTTGAGACATATAACATTTTATACAAATAACATACTATTCACAAGACATTGATTTACAAACAACTTATCTTATACAAACTCATTTTACATGGTTATTCATTTAACCATACATCATTCTCTTATTTATACATATCATCTGATCTTATCGTTTTTTCAAATGATTTACAAGACAAAGCAAATTACAAGGTTCATGACTAAACATTTTCTCAAACATAAGTCATGAATTCTATTTTCACAAAACCTATGTATCTCACAGGCATTTTTATGCTGACGTACCTATTTTCACATGTGTTTTCAGGAGATGATGCATAGGACTTATCAAAACATACTTAGGCGGACCTGTGCCTTAGTGACTTAAAACGAGACAAGACTAGTTAATTTATGTTATGTACTCTTTGTTTCTTGTTTAAAACGATGTAAACTCTCTTGTTTGATTTATAAAACGAAACTCTAATTACCATGGATTTGAAACAATTAATTCTGTTACAACACTCCCCGATGTTTCCGCCATGTTTGGTTGTCCTACGTGGTCGGGGTGTGACAGAAAAGATGGTATCAGAGCCAATGGTTATAGGGAATTAGGTTATTAGTAATACTTTGACCTAGTCTATAACCTTCTTAGGACCCTAACGCGAGTTTACTTGCGTTTAGTCATAAAACAATACCGTCACCTATCCTTAGGCGACGACCACAACAAGAACATAAATTTCAAAACCCCTTTGAAAACTAATCATCTGTTCTAGGATGATTGATTACTAGGTTTTGAACCCTCTGTTATATGGTTTTGAACCCCTTTGAGATTTCAAACTTTCGTCAAAGTTTTTGGTCCTAAATAGTGTGAACACGTGCAAACTGGAAGAGTGAATGCCTGTACCCTGAGTTTTCTGTCTAAGGCTAGAGTGTTCGTACAAATCCACATAATCGGACCAGTCACTCTTACCTGGGAACTCTTGGGGTGAGTGTTCACTTATAGGCGAGCATGTCTTCGCGATACACTATGAGGATCTATTTGCTTTGATTCAGCCTTTGTGTTGTTTGTTTGCTTCGTGGTTCAAACAAATGACCATCAACCATGATTTTGGTCGGTATTTGTAACATCCTATTCTTACCCAATGCCATTTCATTTGTTTTCTTTCATGTTTCCTCTTTTAGAATGCCTCCACGACGCGAAAATCCGGTATCTATTGAAGATCTGGCAGCTGTCATTACACAGCAAATAACTGCTGCAATCCTGAATATCGTTGCTCAATGTCACCAAGCCCTCAACAACAATAATGCTCTCTGCAACTTCAAGACGTTCAACTCGGCTAAGCCATCAAAGTTTTCTGGGTCTCAAGGAGCGACTGCACTTCTGCAATGGTTCGAGAGTCTAGAAAGCACCTTCAGACATGTTCAATGTCCAAATGAGCGAAAGGTAGATTTCGCATCTAGTGTTTTTGAGAAACGGGCTTTGACGTGGTGGAACGGTGTGGTGAGAGATAGGGGTGCCGAAGTGGCACTGGCTCAAACGTGGGAAGAACTTCGAGCACTAATGATGAAGGAATTCTGTCCTCGTCACAAGATCAGGGCACTGGAAAGGGAATTCGACGATCTTAAGCAAGACAGCGGTGAACATCGAGCATACACTGATCGATATGAGGAGCTGAGCCTGTTGTGTCCTACCATGGTTACGCCTTTGGATAAGGCGATCGAAAAATACATTGATGGTCTCCCTGACTCAGTTCAGGACATTGTTACTGGTAGTAACCCCACTACAGTTAGGCAGGCCATTGAGCTATCTGCAACCTTGACTGAATCTCAGATCAGGAAACATAAGCTTTTCCGAAAGGGTGACAAGAAACCAATCGAGGAATCAAAACCAATCGAGGAATCAAAGACCATGGATGAACAGACTGGATCCCCTAAGAAGTCAAAGAAGCGAAAGGCTTCTCAGAACTTCGCCATGGTTACTCACAATGATCAAGCCGTCCCCAACCAACCTGCTCAACCCCCTGCTAGGAAGCCATACAATGGAACTTCACCCTTGTGCAACCAATGTAACCTTCATCATCATGCTAGTGTGAAGTGCCGCGAATGCCAAATTTGTGGACGTAAAGGTCATACAGCAAAACTTTGCGTAGCAGCAGTTGCACCAAATCAAGTTGACAACAATCCTGCTCAAGCTCGCTTTCCACCAGGTTCTTGCTACAAATGTGGCAAGATGGGTCATTTCCGAAGAAATTGCCCAAAGCTTGCTAATGCTAATCCAGCACAGGGATGAGCATCTGACCGACTAGAAGACAACACCCTTTAGAAATAATCATGTCTTATGTATTATTTTCTTTTGTTGTCAAGGTCCATGAAACAGTTATTATCATTGTTTATAAATAAATCTTTTATTTACATCGCAATGTATTTATGAGGTTGTATGTATAAACAACATATCCCTTACAATACCGACAATTAAGGAATCGTATTCCTTAAAAAGCAAACTACCCCCAAATAATTTTTCTATTTTATGATCTCTTGCGTTGTCCATGAAATTCCTAAGTACCCGTTTCTTCCAAGGAAACGAAGTACAAGGCGCAAGTAACAACTCTGTACGAATACCCAAAGTACCACTATAAATTCTTAAAAGGGTACCTAAGGGTATTTCCGTATATTCTAAAATTGTTGTGTTCCTTAATTCGAATATTACGTTTCTTTGTAAACGAAATCGAATTTTTGGGAGATCTTCCTATCTTTTCAGATAGATCCCAGAGGACATCGATGTCTATCTACTGGTTTCCACATCCATTTTCAATCGATAACAAGTTAATAACAAATTAATAATCAAATTAAACAACTATGTGATTATGTGCTTATGTGTTTCCTTTTATGTTTTTGTGTAATCCAAGTTTTGTTATCCAAATCCTCGTAGAATCTTCCATATCTTCGTATAAGGGATTCATAGTAGGATACCCAAAGGCACTACCTAAAATCCTTAATATACTTCTACGTTGTAGTTAAGTCCCTTGGATTATAAAGTACTACTCCATACTTAGACCCCGTGAGTGGTCTAGTAAAACAGATTTATCCAAGAATCTGGTTAGGAATATCATGTGATGAATTAGCTGAAAAGACTCCTTGGTGGTCTAATTAAAAGGGATCATTTGACGATCTAATTAAAAGGACCCTATGGTAGTCTAGTCACACTCATCACAGGTTTGATTTTCCTCCCCTAAACATTACAAGACAAACTGTGCGGACTATGCAAGGAATTACGTAATTATGGATGCATACATAATTATGGAATTCAGTGCACAGAAACCACAGCAAGTTTTGTCGTGTATCTAGAGTTAACCCTATTCATTTTCGTTTCTGAAGAAATGGTGAAAAATGACTCGTTCCGTTCATTTTCGTTTCTGAAGAAATGGTGAAAAATGACTCATTCTGTTCATTTTTGTTTCTGAAGAAATGGTGAAAAATGACTCGTTCCGTTCATTTTTGTTTCTGAAGAAATGGTGGAAAATGACTCGTTCCGTTCATTTTTGTTTCTGAAGAAATGGTGGAAAATGACTCGTTCCGTTCATTTTCGTTTCTGAAGAAGTTGTGGAAAATGACTCATTTCGTTCATTTTCGTTTCTGAAGAAGTTGTGGAAAATGACTCATGTCGTTCATTTTCGTTTCTGAAGAAGTTGTGGAAAATGACTCATCTCGTTCATTTTCGTTTCTGAAGAAATGGTGGAAAATGACTCGTCCCGTTCATTTTTGTTTCTGAAGAAATGGTGGAAAATGACTCGTTCCGTTCATTTTCGTTTCTGAAGAAGTTGTGGAAAATGACTCATTTCGTTCATTTTCATTTCTGAAGAAGTTGTGGAAAATGACTCATTTCGTTCATTTTCGTTTCTGAAGAAGTTGTGGAAAATGACTCATTTCGTTCATTTTCGGTTCTGAAGAATGTCCGTTAAGGAAATGTCAGGATTATGCCTTTCATATCTCTGGTGGTTATTTGACACAAAGCCACAGATAAACTCCTACGAATAAATTTCGGGACGAAATTTCCTAAAGTAGGGGAGACTGTGACACCTGTGTCACTTCAACAATCAAACAAATGCCAAACCAATGAAATATTGTATTTCATACTTGGGATTTGTAAAAATTTGTGTATCGTTTGCACATATCAACTCTTGTTCGATTTCAAGCTTTAAATCGCTTTCTGGAGGGTTATACGCGCTCTGATGTGTAGATATAACTAGTTTAATCCAACGAACACTCCGGAATAGTGACATATACTTAACATACCTTAACTAACCTTTACATAACTTAGAAATAAGTTTTGAAGGCTTTGGTATGGCAAAAACAAGTTAATTCGCTTACAGGGACTAAACTTGACAAACTGCGAAAGTATGCCAATTTGAACTGTAACAGACATTCCGGAACATGACCATAAGTTAAACACACCTTAAATATCCTTTATATAGCTTAGAAATAGGCTTTGAGGGGTTCGGTGTGCTAAAATAAACTTTTGGGTCATTCAGGGACTAAAAGTGTCAAAAAAGTGCACAAGTTTGCATTTTCGCGCATAACTTACGTTCTGAATACATCCGGACATCCAAAAATTTATGTAAGCACTAAAACATTTTATTTTAGTGTTTGGCATAAGAAAAATCCATTCGTCGCGTCATTTGGATCGTTTTTCGCGCTTATGCGCATTCCGTCATAATTAAGCGAACATCGCGATCGTACGGCCAAACGAACCGACATCTGAGATATTTTTGAGCATGTTTTGAGTTCCCTATACTTTAACTTCATTTTAGAGCCTTGAAATGAGGTTAACGGGGTTCAAACGCATCGAAAAAGGCCTTAAACACGTGCAGGGACTAAAACTGTCATTTTTGAAACATTTCTGAAACAGGGGGGTGGTGGCGTAGCGCGAGCCCTAAGGACCTTACCAGTCGCGCTACGCGACTGCCTAACCAGATCAGATAAGATCGATTAGTCATCTGATAACAGCTGTTTAACCCACAACCACAAACCCACACTTGCCCTTTCAGCTCATTAAGGGTCATTTTTAGGCACCACAACTTTCCAACAAGTGTACGCACGAGATTCGATCACATTTTCCAAGAAACGATCCTAACGGTTCGGGAAATCCTATAAATACCTAACCCACTTAACTTCAAAACTCACTAGAATCTGATCTAAAAGACTCTAAGTTGGAACCATTGTTTCATACCTGAGTTATTTGGATCTAGATTAGCATTCGGGGACCCTTCGTAAGTATTCTTTCGTTCTTTTATTGCTTTTCGAGTCCGAAAGTCAAACTTTGTTTGACTTTCGGCGTTGACCAGTTTATGGTCAATGCGAAATTCGTTTGAACTTCGCAACGTGATTGTAATCACGATGGTTATAGTCCCTTGTGACTATGCCTACTGATTACCACGTTGTCTAGGGTTGTAAGGGTAAGCGATCTAATAAATCGCTTATACCTTCGAACCCGACCCAGTTGGTCGATCATTAGGATCCGACCAAGTACATTAGGTGACCATAGTAGGTAGGGAATAACCTTCCGAGGTTATACCTTATGGTCGCTTCGTTAAGTAGTTGTATGATAGGTAGTTTATATGCCTTAGGTAAATTACCAGAATACCCTTTTCATGTATAATTGGTAATTAAGCATATGTAACCTAAACTTTTGTCACATAACTGATTTTGTAACATGTTTAGGCATATAACACTTGTCATAGGGCTAGTTAGACGTCTCGAGTGCGTTTTTGCGCGCACGACGCGTTAAAGTAGCATAAGCTACCTTAATGGGTCGCGATGGGTCGAAAGCACTTAGGCTAGTTTTCATTTAGTATGTAGGCTTTGTTAAACAATACTACATGAGTTTCCATACTCATTTGGTTTACGAACCCTCATTCTATCCGATCCTCCGATTTAGGTCCGGTTTATTAACATAGTTACCTATATTAGGTGCCGTTTGATTTCGTGATCTCTAGCATTGCTTGGTGGTTATCTTAGGACTTCTGAGCAATCTCAAGTGAGTACATAGACCCCTCTTTTACTGTTTTCCAAACTGTTTTGGGGTGAAACACATGTGCCTACTTGTTACTTTCATGCTTTCCTGCTTTCACATCATATACTTGTTATGTTCATTAGTACACTATTAGTACATGATTTACATTACATTTCATGCTATCTATGCCCATTGTGTGCGTACTTAGTACATCGTTTTACATTACATTTCATGCTATGTATGCCCATTGTGTGCGTACTTAGTACATCGTTTTACATTACATCTCATGCTATGTATGCCCATTGTGTGCGTACTTAATACATCGTTTTACATTACATTTCATGCTATGTATGCCCATTGTATGCGTACTTAGTACATCGTTTTACATTACACTTATGCTATGTATGTCCATTACGTGCATACTTAGTACATTGTTTTACATTGCATTTCTGTTGCATATGCTCATCCAGCATATGAACACATTATACTACATTTTGAACCGTTGTAACCATTTGACTATGTGAACCGTTGTAACCATTTGACTATGTGAACCGTTGTAACCGTTTGATCATTTGAACCGTTTGTAGCTATTGAACCGTGTGACCCGTAATTGACTATACATAAACATTTCTACAATTGTTAAACATTACATCTTGGTGGTTTGGTTTGAGTAAGTGATTTAAGTAACGAGACTTGTGTAATATGATACAAGCATGGTGGATATGCCGCTGGTACTTCCTATATTTGTGTTTGTATGGTATCACATATTGTAGCGTTAATTGAATCATTTCAATTTGAGACATATAACATTTTATACAAATAACATACTATTCACAAGACATTGATTTACAAACAACTTATCTTATACAAACTCATTTTACATGGTTATTCATTTAACCATACATCATTCTCTTATTTATACATATCATCTGATCTTATCGTTTTTCAAATGATTTACAAGACAAAGCAAATTACAAGGTTCATGACTAAACATTTTCTCAAACATAAGTCATGAATTCTATTTTCACAAAACCTATGTATCTCACATGCATTTTTATGCTGACGTACCTATTTTCACATGTGTTTTCAGGAGATGATGCATAGGACTTATCAAAACATACTTAGGCGGACCTGTGCCTTAGTGACTTAAAACGAGACAAGACTAGTTAATTTATGTTATGTACTCTTTGTTTCTTGTTTAAAACGATGTAAACTCTCTTGTTTGATTTATAAAACGAAACTCTAATTACCATGGATTTGAAACAATTAATTCTGTTACAACACTCCCCGATGTTTCCGCCACGTTTGGTTGTCCTACGTGGTCGGGGTGTGACAATCACGATGGCTATAGTCCCCTGTGACTATGCCTACTGATTACCACGTTATCTAGGCTCAGTGACGAGTCGTAGTTTCGGCCAAAATACGTATTCTTGCGTATTTTGTAACCAAACTACTTTTCGGTATCAAAACCGTTTGTTTTGATACCAAACTTGTTTTCTAACTTAGTTAAGCATGTTTTAACATGCTTAGCTCGTCACTTTTAGTTTTAGTGCTTATGTAGGGTCGTAAGGTAAGCGATCTAAACAATCGCTTATACTTTCGAACCCGACCCGTTCGGTCGATCTTTAGGATCCGACCAAACACATTAGGTGACCATAGTTGTATAGGGAATAACCTTCCGAGGTTATACCTTACGGTCACGATGTTTAGTTAGTTGTATGATAGGTAGTTTATATGCCTTAGGTAAATTACCAAAATGCCCTTTTTACGCCAAAAATTCATTTTAAGCATATGTAACATAATTTGTGATATCTAAACTGATTTGGCAACAATATTAGACATGTTAAGGCATATTTTACTTATCATAGGACTAGTTAGGCGTTCCGAACGCGTTTTACGCGAACGACGCGTTAAAGTAGTATAGGCTACCTAAACGGGTCGTAATGGGTCGTAAGCACTTAGGTTAGGTTTCATTGTAGTATGTAGGCTTTGTTAAACCATATTACATGAGTTCCCATACTCATTTGGTATACGAGCCCTCATTCTATCTGATCCTCCGATATAGGTCCGGGTTATTAACGTAGTTACCTATATTAGGTGCCGTTTGATCCTGTGATCTTCTAGCTTTGCTTGGTGGTTATCCTAGGACTATTGAGCAATCTCAAGTGAGTACATAGACCCCTCTTTTATTGTTTTCAAACTGTTTTGGGGTGAAACACATGTGCCTACTTGTTACTTTCGTGCTTTCCTGTTTTCACATCGTATACTTGCTATGTTCATTAGTACACTATTAGTACATGATTTACATTACATTGTTTCGCTATGTATGTTTACTTAGCATACTTAGTACATTGTTTTACTTTACATTTTTGCTATGTATGTTGACTGAGCATGTTAGCACATTGATTTACATTACATTAGTTGCATATGTTTACTCAACATATGGACACGTTGTTTTACATTGCATTTTGTTGCATATGCTCATCCAGCATATGAACACATTATATTACATTTTGAACCGTTGTAACTATTTGACTATGTGAACCGTTGTAACTATTTGACTACGTAAACCGTTGTAACCATTTGATTTTATGAACCGTTTGTAACTGTTGAACCGTGTGAACCGTATTTGACCATACATAAACATTTCTACAAATTGTTAAACATTTCATCTTGGTGGCTGTTTGGGTAAGTGATTTAAGTAACGAGGCGACGTGTAATACGATAAAAACATGGTGGATACGCCGCTGGTACTTCCTATATATAAGTGCTTTTATGGTATTACATATCGTAGCGTTATTTAAACCATTTCAGTTTAGACATATTACATCTACAATACAATCTTCCCATAAACATCATTTTACAAATAACTTAACTTATACAAACCCATTTTACATGGTTATTCACTTAACCATACATTATTCTTTTATACATATATATCATTTGGGTTATTTATCACTTTTCAAACGATTTATGAAAGGAAACACTCAACAAGATTCATGGCTACTTTTTATTAAACAGTTTCTTTAAACTCAAGTCATGGATCCTATTTTCACAAAACCTATGTATCTCACAGGCATTTTTATGCTGACGTACCTATTTTCACATGTGTTTTCAGGAGCTGTTGCATAGGATGATCGAGACACACTTAGGCGGACCTGTGCCTTAGTGACTTAAAACGAAGCAAGAACTAGTTAATTTATGTTATGTACTCTTTGTTTCTTGTTTAAGATAATGTAACTCTCTTGATTGATAAATAAAACGTAACTTTAATTTCCATGGTTGTGAAACAATTAATTCTGTTACAACACTCCCCGACGTTTCCGCCATGTTTCGTTGTTTTACGTGGTCGGGGTGTGACGGAAAAGTTGGTATCAGAGCCAATGGTTATAGGGAATTAGGTTATTAGTAATGCTTTGACCTAGACTATAACCTTCCTAGGACCCTAACGCGAGTTTACTTGCGTTTAGTCATAAAACAATACCGTTGCCTATCTTTAGGCAGCAACCGCAACGAGAACATCAATTCCGAATCCGCTTTGAAAATTAATCATCTGTTCTTGGATGATTGATTACTAGGTTTTGAACCCTCTATTGTAAGGTTTTGAACCTTCTGTTATATGGTTTTGAACCCCTTTGAGTTTTCAAAATCTCGTCAAAAGTTTTGGGTCCTAAATAGTGTGAACACGTGCAAACTGGAAGAGTGAATGCCTGTACCCTGGGTTTTCTGTCTAAGGCTAGAGTGTTCGTACAAATCCACATAATCGGACTAGTCACTCTTACCTGGGAACTCTTGGGGTGAGTGTCGACTTATAGGCGAGCATGTCTTCGCGATACATTATGAGGACCTACTTGCTTTGATTCAGCCTTTGTGTGTCGTTTGTTTGCTTCGTGGTTCAAACAAATGGCCATCACCCATGATTTTGGTCGGTAGTTATAACATCCTATTCTTACCCAATGCCATTTCATTTGTTTTCTCTCTTATTTCCCCTTTTTAGAATGCCTCCTCGACGTGACAATCAGATAGCGAATGCCGAACTGGCAGAAATCATCGCGCAGCAAATGGCTGCTGCTTTCCCAAATCTTATTGCTCAACTGAACCAAGCCAACAACAACAATAATGCTCCATGCAATTTCAAGAGTTTCAATTCGGCTAAGCCACTCAAGTTTAGTGGTTCTGAAGGAGCAACAGGGCTCCTACAATGGTTCGAGAGCACTGAGAGTACATTTCGTCACGTTCGGTGTCCTGATAATCGCAAGGTCGAGTTTGCTTCCAGTGTGTTTCAGAAGAGGGCTCTTACATGGTGGAACGGGGTGATGAGAGACCGTGGTGCTGAGGTTGCTTTAGCATAGACTTGGGCCGAGCTTAGGGCTCTTATGATGAAGGAATTTTGTCCTCGTCATGAGCTAAGGGCTCTAGAAAGGGAATTTGATGATCTTAAGCAAGATAGCGGTGAGCATCGAGCCTACACGGACCGTTATGAGGAGTTAAGTCTGTTATGCCCAAACATGGTCACGCCTTTGGATAAGGCAATCGAAAAGTACATTGATGGCCTCCCTGACTCAATACAAGACATTGTGACTGGTAGCAACCCTACTACAGTTAGACAGGCCATTGAGCTAGCTGCAACCTTGACTGAATCCCAGATCAGGAAAGGTAAACTTTCTCGAAAGGGTGACAAGAAACCAATCGAGGAATCAAAGACCATGGATGAACAGACTGGATCCCCTAAGAAGTCAAAGAAGCGAAAGGCTTCTCAGAACTTCGCCGTGGTCGCTCACATGATCAAGTCGTCCCCAACCAACCAGCTCAACCCCCTGCTAGGAAGCCCTACAACGGAACTGCACCCTTGTGCAATCAATGTAACCTTCATCATCATGCTGGTGTGAAGTGCCGCACATGCCAAGTTTGTGGACTTATAGGTCATACAGCGAGGGTTTGCCCAACCGCAGCTGCACCAAATCAAGCTGGCAACAATCCTGCTCAAGTTCGTTTTCCACCGAGGTCTTGCTACAACTGTGGCGAGATGGGCCATTTTCGTAGGAATTGCCCAAGGCTTGCTAATGCAAATCCAGCGCAAGGATGAGTATCTGACCGACAGAAGACAACGCTGTTTAGAAAATAATCAAACCTTGTGTATTATTTTCTTTTGTTGTCAAGGTCCATGAAACAGTTGTTATCGTTGTTTATAAATAAAGCTTTTATTTTACAATGCAATATACAAATATTGATGTGGTTGCATGTGTAAACAACATATCCCTTACAATACCGACAATCAAGGAACCGTATCCCTTGAAGAACATACTACCCCCAAAATTTCTTCCATTGTATGATCTCTTGCGTTTTCCACGAAAATCCTAAGTACTCGTTTCTTCCAAGGAAAACAAAGTACAAAGCGCAAGTTACAACTCTGGACGAATACCCACTCCTTAATGGGGTACCTAAGGATATTCCCGTAAGTCCTTAATTGTTGTATACCTTAATTCGAATGTGGTGATTCCTTGTAATCAAAAATCGAATTTTTAGAAGATCATCCTATCTTTTCAGATAGATGCTTGAGGACGTTGAAGTCCATCAACTGGGTTCCTGGTATGCCTTGAATACCCAGGTTCAAATCAACATCAAGTTAATAACAATTAATAACAAGATGTTAACAAAATTTATATCCAAGAAAACAATTATGTGCTTGTGTGTTGATGTGTTGACCTAATCATAAGTTGTGAGACCTTGTTCAAATTCTATCCCCTTCACATTATAAAATAAACTGTGATTACTATGCAAGAAATTACGTAATTATGGATGCATACATAATTATGGAATTTAGTGCACAGAAATCACAGCAAGTTCTGTCATGTGTCTAGAGTTAACCCTATTCATTTCCATTTCTGATGAAGCATCCGTTGAGGAAAAATGAACTAGCTATTCGTTTTTCACTTCTGAAGAATATCCGTTGAGGGAAATGAATATCGGTTTGTTAAAATCCTTCATTTCCAATTCTGAAGAATACCCGTTGAGGAAAATGACTCCGTTTGTTCATTTTCGTTCTGAAGAATATCCGTTGAAGGAAATGAATATCCACTTGTTTAATCCTTCATTTCCAATTTTGAAGAATACCCGTTGAGGAAAATGACTCCGTTTGTTCATTTTCGTTCTGAAGAATATTTTTTGGGTAAAGGGTTACCCCGGTGATTCTATATATTCACAACCAATCAAAACAAGTAGTGTAGAAAAACCTACACTAGTTCAATCATGAGACAAGCCCCATGAAAGTAAACAAAAACATCAAAATTCACCTCAAATAACCATCCACTAGACTCTAATCTAGAACCAAATCCATAAGAAAAACTATCAACTACTCAACCACGATCATCATCCCTGTGAAATCTGTGGATCTCCCAATCTCCAAGAAGCCTCTGGACGCCAGTAGTGTTCTTCAGCTTCACTCCCATCAATTTGTAACGAACCATTTGAAAGATAGACACACTAATAATTCCTGGTGGTCTTAACTGATTCTTAAACAACCTAGCATTCCGCTCCTGCCAAATCACATAAGCACTAGCCGCAACTGCAACTCTAGTAACAAGATTAGCCGCTGTCTTCGACCGAGCACGAGCCAAAAGCCAATCCACAATATCCCCCCATATAGGTTGAACCGTATCCATGCCCACCTTTTGACGAACCATATGCCAAACTTGAGATGAGAATTTACATTCAAAGAATAAATGACTACGAGAGTCATAATTCTCGTAGCATAAAAGGCAACACATCATGTTCATATTTTTTCTACGCGACAAATCCCAACTCAAAATTTTATCCTGTGTGAGTAACTTACCCCTCATGATTAACCACATAAAAAACGCATGCTTCGGGATACACTGAGGAAACCACACAATAGAGCACCAATCAATTTCTGGTTCTGCATACCGAATCGAATCCCAGACATACGAAGCAGAAAAGTTACTAACTCGATGACCATCTCGCCATACAATCCGATCACATTTATTCGGATCAATATTCACCTGGTCAAACTGAATAAGAACTGGAAACAAGTCCCTCCATGCCTCAGGCCAAATCCACGCCCCATTCGACCTTAAATCAGCAACTTTTGCATCCAAACTGAACCCCGCATTTGTAATCGTTCTCGGAGTCAAAAAATCTCCCAACGCCAACGTACACCATCTATCAAACCAAACAGAAGTTCTAGCACCATTACCTACCTCGGACCAAAAATGATTTCTCATTAGAGGCCGAATTTGTAACATCTTGCGCCAATACCAGCAACAGTTTGTCGGAACCGTGCATGTCCAAAAACTTTTACCTTTTAGTCTGTAAGAATGAATCCAGTCAACCCATAAAGATTGTCGTTTGGTAATGATGCTCCAAATGTGAAAAGTCATTAAAGCTTTATTTACATCAGCAATGCGTCTAATGCCTAAACCCCCTTCATACTTCGGAATACAAATAGATTTCCATGAAACCTTCGCCTTTCCTTTATGAAAAGAACAGTCTTGAGACCAGAGAAAATTCCGCATCCCAGCTTCCAAATCATTAATCACCTGAGTCGGCAACATAAAGACAGAAGACCAATAAATATGCATAGAAGACAAAACTGAGATGATAAGTTGAACCCTACCCGCGAATGACAGCATCCTATTCCTCCAATGCATAATACGTTTCTCAATCTTTTCCACAAGAACATTGCAATCTTTATATAAAAGCCGCGTAGATATGAGTGGCACCCCCAAGTACCTCACGGGTAGCACACCTTCCACAAACGGCATAATTCTCAAAATAGCACTCTTAATGTAACCGGGAACATTGCAAAAGAAAACCGTGCTTTTTTGAACACTAGGCACCAACCCTGACATCTTAGTAAAAGTATCAAGAGAAGTCATAATAAACTTTGCCGAAGCAATTTCACCTCGAGCAAAAAGAAACAAATCGTCAGCAAAACATAAGTTTATAATCTGCTGCTTTTCACATCTATTGTGAAATTTAAACGACGAATCAATCCTTAACGAATGCTGCAAAATGGCTGTAAGAATCTCCATAACAAGAGTAAAAAGATACGGGGACAACGGATCCCCTTGCCTTAGCCCTCGATTACCCTTGAAATACCCATGAATATTCCCATTAACACAAACAGAGTATGAGGTAGTAGACACACATACCATAATCTAATTGACCATCTTGATATTAAACCCAAAACCAAGAAGAATACTCTTTAAAAATCTCCAATCAACAGTGTCATAGGCTTTTTGAATATCAACTTTAAACGCGCAACGAGGAGGACCAACATTCCTATGATAATTGTGCATCAGCTCTTGAGTTAACAAAATATTATCAGAAATTCGCCTACCAGGCACAAAGGCGGATTGGTTAACACTCACAATATCATTCAACGCTCCTTTAATTCTCTCTGCAACAATCTTGGAAATGCATTTGTATAGGACATTGCAACAAGCTATAGGCCGATAATCAGTAACAACCGAAGGCGTAGGGACCTTTGGAACAAGCACAATAAGAGTATGGTTCAATTCACGTAACAAGTTTCCGGTATCGAAAAAATCAATAATAGCATTAGAAATATCAATCCCGATAATATTCCAAGCACTCTTGAAAAAAGCAGCGGAGTATCCATCAGGGCCAGGAGCTTTATCAATACCAATAGAAAAAATAGCCGCTTTTACCTCCTCAACAGTTACCCGACGAATCATATGCTCAGCAATATCCGGGTTCAGCGTTTTAGAAAATAAATCTGGAGCCGGGGTAAGAGAAACATCTCCCTGACAACCCAAGAAATTCTCATAATGGTTAACAAAAGCTTTATGGACCAAATCACCTTCAAACACATTTCCATCAGAATCGTGAATAACATCAATGCGGCTGCGATGGTTCCTATTTTTCAACGAAGAGTGGAAAAAAGCAGTATTCATATCACCAGCGCACAACCAGTCCACTTTGGACTTCTGTTTCAGAAAACGTTCTTCATCAAGCAAAGCTTCCTGATAAGCACTTGTCATGCTAGCTTCTTCGGCTCGTAAATCAGCATTCATAGGGTCCCGATCAATAGACTGCTGGAGAGTATCAAGTTTATCACGAAGACCTTGAGTTTTATTATGAAGATTACCTTGCTTAAAAAGTAAAGCACGAAGACGCCTTTTAAGCAGTCTAAGTCTTTTAACAACAGAAAACTGATGCACTCCATTAATTCTAGTACTCCAAACCCGATTGACAATGTCTAAAAATTCCGGTTTATAAACCAAAAAATTAGCAAATTTAAAAGGTCTCGGTTTCAACTTACCCGCTTCAGGGATTTTAAGGATACAAGGACAATGGTCCGACAGACGATAAGGTTGAAATAAAGCAACCGCACACGGGAAAAGAGCGACAAATTGAGTATTCCCTAAAACACGATCAATTTTCTTTAGAAGACCGACGCCCTTTTTTGGTTTTTGGTTCCACGTAAAATGGAATCCCGAACTGTTAATGTCAAACATCTCAATATCGTCCACACACGATTGAAAATCCTTCATGCTAATAGAAATCGAAGAGGTCCCCAAGGACTTATCTTCCAGATTCAGCGCCGAATTAAAATCACCCATAACGAACCAAGGATTATCACCAACTAGAACTTTGTGCATTGACAGACTTTGCCATAAATTTCTACGAGAAACATAATAGTTGGCGGCATACACAAAAGAACAAAAAAACCATCCGCTTATCCAGTTTAAAAATAAGCTGAAGATGCACAACCTGATCGGATTGAGCTAGCACCATGACATCGAAAATAGCCGGGTTCCAACCAATAATGATTCTAGTACCTTTAACACACTTGGCTCCATTGGACGTCCACTCACAAGAACGAAAAACAAATCTACAAACTTTATCAAGTTTACCAATGTCAACATGTGATTCCAAAATAGCACACAAACTAAGATTATAATCCTTCACCGCCTGCCGAACCTCTGATTGTTTAAGAGAGAGGTTCAACCCTCTAATATTCCACGATGCTATACTAACCATCTTTAACCGCTTTAGAAGGAGTGCTTGCCCCTTTAGTGTCTTTCGGATTGTAAGTACCTCCCACCATAAACTCATTCGTTTCATTATAATCCTCCAACACCTCCTCATCATCAGAGTCTTCAAAACCATCACCAGTCGGACCTTTACTACATTGTCCTTCATCTGCATCAACCGATCTTAATACATTAAAAGGGTTCGTCGACTGAACACTTGGACCAGCCGACTTAATGTTTAAATCCGGTTTGGGTTTGTTGGTAATCGGCCTATACTCAAACTTTTGCTTCGTTTTTGGAATAGAAATACCCGGTTTCCTAGCAACCTTCTTGCCTTGCACTTCCATATAACCTTCCTCGTCTACTCTAGGAGTGGTCTTTATTTGAGATTTAACTTGATTACCCGGACGCCTAACACCTTTCTGCACAGCATGTTTCCTTGGATTTTTTGGGCATGAGTCATTAGAATGACCGAAAACACAACAAGTCAAGCACCTTAGTGGATCCCATTCGTATTCAACATACATTGTTTCCTTGATAAAACCCTCACCGTTCGGATTTGGAATAGCAATAGTGATTTTCTCTTTAAGTTCTTTATCCGCTGACACTTCAATAAGAGCACGAGCAAAACTACTTCTACCCCAATTATCCACACACATAGACGTTGTATATGAGTCAAGCAGTTTTGGATCACCAATTGCAGTAGCGATCATACTAAGTCCATCTTCCGTGTAGGCAGCAATCGGAACTTCATGGACTTTTACCCATAGTTGAACTTTTTTAACCTCCTTCTTCTCTAGCTTGGTAGTAGGCGTCCATTCCAGAAGAAAGAATGGTTGTGACCGAATAATCCACGGACCAGCAGCTAGAACATCCAACATACCTTTCTGATCTTGAAACTTAAAGAAGAAAAAGCCATTTGCATTCATCATCGACTTCTGTAAACCAAACTTTTTCCAGTTATTTTTCACAAAATAATCGACCACAGGATACGCTATACGATCTCCCAAAAAGTATCCATACAATGTATTCGCTAACTTATCCTGAACAACCCTGACCGATTCAACCGGAAGAACAATGTCACAATCATCATGATGCAGTGAACTAGCCAGAGACCTGAAATTAACCTTCTGGGAATTCTGCGTTTTCAAAGAATCTGCATAGGATAACGGCTTAACCCGATTGTCTTCTCCAGGTTTGCTGACATCAGCCCTAATCGGCTCAGACTGAACTAGATTAGGGTTTGCATGACCAACATTAGTATTAGGGTTTGCATGGGGCTGATTTACAGCCGTGGCACCATCCCCACCATATCCCCCTTTGTATTCCAGATCCACAGGTTTCGATATATTCAGCAATCCATCAAGAACCGACACATTATTCGTATGGAACATACCTCTTTTTGGCATGAATGCATTCCCTTCAATATTAGTAACCCGAAGACTAATACCCTTAATCGGAGCTGTTCCAGGTGTTGTTTCAATCGTCTCATTCGAATCAGACAACCCATCCCCATCAGACACATCAACTCTCTCCATTAACACGTAAGAAAATGAATCATGTACAAGAAACACGTAGCCAAGAAGAACCAATCAACAAGCAACCCAATCGAAAAAACACAATGAAAAAACCCTAATCCAGCAATACGAAAACAAAAAAGAGAACCCTAGATTCAACTCAATCCTTTCGCTAACTAGTTCGAATCAGAATTGTTTCGTTCTGAAGAATATCAGTTGAGGGAAATGAATATCCGTTGATTATTCCTTCATTCCCGTTTCTGACGAAGAACCCGTTGAGGAAAATGAATCATCCATTCATTTTCGCTTCTGAATAATATCCGTTGAGGGAAATGAATATCCGTTGATTTTTCCTTCATTCCCGTTTCTGACGAAGAACCCGCTGAGGAAAATGACTCCGTTCGTTCATTTTCGCTTCTGAAGAATATCCTGATATGCTCTCTCATGTCATCATTAGTATGGTTCGGCTGAAGATAATGGGTTTCAAAGTTGGTAGAGATTTGAAGCACCAGAAAATTTTGGATACTTGGCAGATCTCGATGAAGAACTTGGAGTGCGATCCGGGCTAGAGTCTTTATTTTGTTTGTTTGCTTTGTTTTTGAGCTAGGGCAGTGTTTTGTCTAGTCTTTGTGCTTGGTTCTGGTTGTATGTTTAGTCGTTGGTTGTATTTGTTGGATTTCTAGTCTTGCGTTGTCTAGACTAGTAGTGTGTGCCAGTGTCTTGGCACACCCTGTTCTTTTTTTGTTGGTGATTTATAAAATTTACCGGGGTAACCCTTTACCCAAAAAAAAAGAATATCCGTTAAGGGAAATGAATATCCGTTTGTTTAAATCCTTCATTTCCAATTCTGAAGAATACCCGTTGAGGAAAATGACTCCGTTTGTTCATTTTCACTTCTGAAGAATATCCGTTGAGGGAAATGAATATCCGTTTAGTTAAATCCTTCATTTTCCATTTCCGAAGAAACCGTTGAGGAAAAATGACTCCGTTTGTTCATCTTCGCTACTGAAAAGTATCCGTTGAGGAAAATGACAAGATTATGCCTTGCTTATCTTTGATGGTTATTTAACACAAAGTCACAGACAGAGTCCTACGAATAAATTTCGGGACGAAATTTCCTAAAGTCGGGGAGACTGTGACACCTGTGCCTCTGCGACCATCAAACGAATACCAAACCAATGAAATATTGTATTTCATACTTGGGATTTGTACAAATATGTGTATCTTTTGCACATATCAATTCTTGTTCGATTTCAAGCTTTAAATCGCTTTTAGTTGGTGTTTCTTTCTAGATATGTAGTCTAGTTGTTTGTCCTTTGGTTGTTTTTTCTTTGGTTGTCGTGTGTTGTTGGTTTACTTTCATGGGGAATGTCCCATGTTTGAACTAGTACGGACTCTCCATGCTACTTGTTCTGTTTTGCTTTGTTGATATATAGAATCACCGGGGTAACCCTTTACCCAAAAAAAATATAACCAGTTTAATGCAACGAATACTCCGGAACATCAACATATGCTTAACATACCTTAAATAACTTCTACATAACTTAGAAATAAGTTTTGAAGGCTTTGGTATGGCAAAAACAAATTTAATCGCTTACAAGGACTAAATTCGACAAACTGTGAAAGTACGGCGATTCATACTGGAACGGACATTCCGGAACATGACCATAAGTTAAACATACCATAAATATCCTTTACATAGCTTATAAATAGGCTTTGAGGGGTTCGGTGTGCTAAAATAAACTTTTGGGTCATTCAGGGACTAAAAGCGTCAAAAAGTGCACAATTTTCCATTTTCGCGCATAACTTGCATTCTGAATACATCCGGACATCCAAAAATTTATGTAAGCATTAAAATATTTTATTTTAGTGTTTGGCATAATAAAAATCCATTCGTCGCGCAATTTGGATCGTTTTTGCGTCCGTTACGACTTCCGTCGTAATTAACCGAACAACGCAACCGTACGGCCAAACGAACTGACATCCGACATAATTTTGAGCATATTTTAAGTTCCCTATACTTTAACATCCATATGGAGCTTAAAAATGGGTTTGACGGGTGTTAGAAGTGCCAAAACACGACGATACGCGCTCAGGGGCCTGTTCTGCCAAAAATCAAACTTTGCTGGTCTGCACAAGTCTTACAGACCGTAAGGCTCTCATCCATACGGTCCGTAAGGACCTCCTAGATCAGCAAAACCAGATTAAACAGCTGTTATGCACTCATAATCCCCTTGCACATGGTTTTGGGCAATACTAGGGGCTCAAATGGTTTTCTAAAACCATGGGCTTGAGGTGTATGGATGAGATTGAAGCACGGTTTTGAATCTGATTCATGCTCTCTAAGTGGAAGTATATGCTTCCTACCTGAGAGAGAATCGGATCAAATACTTACGGGGACCCTCTGTAAGTATTCTTTCGTTCTTTTCGTTCTTTTAGCGTTTTCTGGGTTGACCAGTTTATGGTCAACACGAAGTTCGGTTGAACTTCGCAACGTGAGCGTAATCACGATGGCTATAGTCCCTTGTGACTATGCCTACTGATTACCACGTTATCTAGGCTCAGTGACGAGTCGTAGTTTCGGCCAAAATACGTATTCTTGCGTATTTTGTAACCAAACTACTTTTCGGTATCAAAACCATTTGTTTTGATACCAAACTTGTTTTCTAACTTAGTTAAGCATGTTTTAACATGCTTAGCTCGTCACTTTTAGTTTTAGTGCTTATGTAGGGTCGTAAGGTAAGCGATCTAAACAATCGCTTATACTTTCGAACCCGACCCGTTCGGTCGATCTTTAGGATCCGACCAAACACATTAGGTGACCATAGTTGTATAGGGAATAACCTTCCAAGGTTGTACCTTACGGTCACGACGTTTAGTTAGTTGTATGATAGGTAGTTTATATGCCTTAGGTAAATTACCAAAATGCCCTTTTTACGCCAAAAATTCATTTTAAGCATATGTAACATAATTTGTGATATCTAAACTGATTTGGCAACAATATTAGACATGTTAAGGCATATTTTACTTATCATAGGACTAGTTAGGCGTTCCGAACACGTTTTACGCGAACGACGCGTTAAAGTAGCATAGGCTTTGTCTAAGTTATATTGATGGTATTAAAGTAGCATACGTTTTTTTGGCTAGTTGGAAGGCTTTGGGTATACAAGCTTGAGGTCTTATACACTTGAAGGCAACCGTTCAAGAAGCATCATCTTCTTCATATCCATTACTCCATGGAAGATGGTCCAGACAAGGCAGGTGTTTTTGAAAGGAAGATCAAGAGTATTGATGGTAAACCGTTTGTGCCAAGGCAATCGTTACATATGGCGGCTAGGGGAGTGCACAAGAAGGTAACCTTTATGCTACCGTTAAATGATGTAGAACACGAATCTGGTCGGTCTGATTCTCCTAACCAGCAGTTGGCTAAGATTGTTGACAAACGAAAAGTTGGTTTTGTTCTACCGGTTAATGAAGTTAGCCCTATTCCCCTTGTTCATACTCAACACAAATCGTATGCTAATGCGGTTTCAAATGAACAAGCTGAACAGGGTGGTGCTAGAATGGATTTTGGTGCTTCAAAATTTGATAATTCAGCTATGAATGCTACTGAATCGGCTGATCAAACTCCCAAGATTAACTTTCGGACGCTTAAGTCTGATGTCTCTTTGGAGGGAGTGGATGTTGTCTTACCAATCGCCTCTGTGCTTCAGGTCAATAACAGGTTAGCTAATACTCTTTATGGTTATTTCCTGGGGGATAGGATTGCATATCCGGTAGTTGAATATTTTGTCAGAACAAATTGGAAGAAACATGGTCTTCAGAAAACTATGATGAATTCAAATGGTTTCTTTTTCTTCAAGTTTGAAGACAGAAAGGGTATGGATACTGTTCTTGAAGGGGGACCTTGGATGATCCGTAACAAACCTATGTTTCTCAACATTTGGTCTCCTACAAATACCCTTAAAAAAGAAGAGTTTAAAAAGGTTGCAGTTTGGGTTAAATTACATGATGTTCCTTTAGTGGCATATTCTGATGATGGTTTAAGCATGTTGGCATCAAAAATTGGATCCCCTGTGCGCCTGGATTCGTATACTAGTGATATGTGTAATGAGGCTTGGGGAAGGAGCAGTTATGCTAGGGCTCTCATTGAAATATCAGCTGATCATGAGTTGAAAGAGGCTCTAACCATGGCTATTCCTGAATTGGATGGGAACAAATATGTTAATGAGACTATTCGGGTGGAGTATGAATGGGAGCCTCCGAGATGTGCACACTGCTGTGTATTTGGGCATGGTTCTGAGGAGTGTCCAAAATGCATTCGATCGACAGTAAAACCTCCTAATAACATCCCGAAAGTAGATGAGGATGGTTATACGGAAGTCAGGACAAAGAAGAATGTAAAGAAGAGCGGTTTTCAAGTTAACAATCAAAAGCCCAAGGTTGAATATAGACCTGTGGATAAAAAGAAAAAGGCTGTGAGTTCTTCCTACATGAGTGCGCGGGGCACTAGTTCGTCCAAGGTTCAAACTCATAATTCATTTAGTGCTCTTGGTTTTGTTGGGGGGAACGGGGATTCCTCCCAGGGGAGATATAAAGGGGGTCGTGAGCCAAATGAGGAGTCTGATGATGATGAGGTAGAGGTTGTATATTATGAAACGAATGAGGTTATGACATCGGGTACACATCCTACGTCTTCCAGTACAGGGGCAAGCACCTCTCACATAAACTCCAATGGATAGGTGGCTTTGGTTCCATGCTAAGGGGCTGCCGGTTGGTAGCAATTTCATTTTTGATGATGGTGGTTGACGTCGTTTGTTGGTTTTTTTGTTTTCGTTTGTCTACTAGTTAGTCATTATCATGATTGTAGTAGGCTAGATTGAGGTGGTAACTTGGTTTGTTTTGTTTTTGTTTACATATATGGGGCATGTCCTGTATATGAACTAGTGGGGAACTCATCCTCACTACTTGTACTTATTTGGCGGTTGTCTATAATAGAATCACCGGGGTAACCCTTTACCCAAAAAAAAAGTAGCATAGGCTACCTAAACGGGTCGTAATGGGTCGTAAGCACTTAGGTTAGGTTTCGTTGTAGTATGTAGGCTTTGTTAAACCATATTACATGAGTTCCCATACTCATTTGGTTTACGAGCCCTCATTCTATCCGATCCTCCGATATAGGTCCGGGTTATTAACGTAGTTACCTATATTAGGTGCCGTTTGATCCTGTGATCTTCTAGCTTTGCTTGGTGGTTATCCTAGGACTATTGAGCAATCTCAAGTGAGTACATAGACCCCTCTTTTACTGTTTTCAAACTGTTTTGGGGTGAAACACATGTGCCTACTTGTTACTTTCATGCTTTCCTGTTTTCACATCGTATACTTGCTATGTTCAACCATTGGGTGTCAGCCCGATGGCCACCAGCCCGCATTCTAACCCGGAGGTGGCGGGTTCGAGTCCTGCTCGTTCCCAATGCCCCTACGGTAGCGGATTTACCCCCAGACTCAGGCTTGCTGGGTGGCGGTCTGCGAGGTGGGATCACCTCGGCGGTTGGGAGGACCGTGGAATATCCCCCCCTACTTGCTATGTTCATTAGTACTCTATTAGTACATGACTTACATTACATTGTTTCGCTATGTATGTTTACTTAGCATACTTAGTACATTGTTTTACTTTACATTTCTGCTATGTATGTTGACTGAGCATGTTAGCACATTGATTTACATTACATTAGTTGCATATGTTTACTCAACATATGGACACGTTGTTTTACATTGCATTTTGTTGCATATGCTCATCCAGCATATGAACACATTATATTACATTTTGAACCGTTGTAACCATTTGATTTTATGAACCGTTTGTAACTGTTGAACCGTGTGAACCGTATTTGACTATACATAAACATTTCTACAAATTGTTAAAAATTTCATCTTGGTGGCTGTTTGGGTAAGTGATTTAAGTAACGAGGCGACGTGTAATACGATAAAAACATGGTGGATACGCCGCTGTTACTTCCTATATATAAGTGCTTTTATGGTATTACATATCGTAGCGTTATTTAAACCATTTCAGTTTAGACATATTACATCTACAATACAATCTTCACATAAACATCGTTTTACAAATAACTTAACTTATACAAACCCATTTTACATGGTTATTCACTTAACCATACATTATTCTTTTATACATATATATCATTTGGGTTATTTATCACTTTTCAAACGATTTATGAAAGGAAACACTCAACAAGATTCATGGCTACTTTTTATTAAACAGTTTCTTTAAACTCAAGTCATGGATCCTATTTTCACAAAACCTATGTATCTCACAGGCATTTTTATGCTGACGTACCTATTTTCACATGTGTTTTCAGGAGCTGTTGCATAGAATGATCGAGACACACTTAGGCGGACCTGTGCCTTAGTGACTTAAAACGAAGCAAGAACTAGTTAATTTATGTTATGTACTCTTTGTTTCTTGTTTAAGACAATGTAACTCTCTTGATTGATAAATAAAATGTAACTTTAATTTCCATGGTTGTGAAACAATTAATTCTGTTACAACACTCCCCGACGTTTCCGCTACGTTTCGTTGTTTTACGTGGTCGGGGTGTGACACAAAAGTCGATGATGAATGCTAATGGGTTCTTCTTCTTCAAGTTTGCGGATGAGACGGGTATGATGAATGTGTTGAAAGAAGGGCCATGGATAATTCGGTCACAACCTATTTGTCTTGATATTTGGTCTCCTTCTATTAAGTTGGAAAAGAAGGAGGTGAAGAAATTGCAAGTGTGGGTTAAAATCCATGATGTTCCGATTGCTGCGTATACGGAGGATGGATTGAGTATGATTGCTGTAACATTCCTATTTTTATATAAGAATTATAAGTTTGGTTAAATTTATTTATCACTAGTAACTAGTTTATTTTTAATATAAATATTCAACCCAAATAGTTTTAAACACTATTTTATATAGTTGGTTGAAATATTATACTAGTTAATTGGCCTGTATATGGGTAACCTTTCTAATAAAATAAAAGTTTATAAAAACTTATATTATTACGGGTAAGCTGACCGTTAGAAATAATAAAGTAACTAGACGGGACCCAGGAACCGTTTAATAATTAAATTATAAAAATACATTATAATTGAACCTACTCCGTTTTTAATGAAACTTGGTTCAAAATGTAGATACAAATATTGTCGTTCTAATGACATATTTATTGTTTTATAAAACGTTATATTTTATAAGTTATAAGCACCAAATAAGTAAAGCAGTTAAATTAATTATAATATATATATATATATAAATAATAAAATAAACAATTGAGATTTCTTTGAATGGTAAATGCACGTATTGAGATAATCAGAATTAAAACAAAATATACATAATAATAAAATAATAATCAAAAACTAAAAATCTAGATTTCATATGCATGAAAAGATACGTGGAGGTCCAAAACAAGTTGAAAAGAATTAAGAGTGGACGTGGCATATTGTTAGATATATGTGTCCCTTTCTTATTATAAAGAATGAAAATTTGCCTTGCATCAAAAGTTTTAGTCATATATATAAGGAGAGTTATTATGCATATTGAAGGTGCTCAGATTCTTTCTTTCTTTCTCCATGTCGTCTATGTGTGTGTCTCTTTTCTTTTTCTTTCTTTAATAATAATAATAATAATGTTATGCCCCGTTTTAAGTGTTTTAACTCCCGATCACCGCTACCCTTTCCGATTGATCTGAGCCTCATAACATATGTCAGGGCTCTGCCCGACTAAGTTGTTGGGGTTCTGTCTCGGGACATCGGGACAAGGTTGAATTAGGGGTACTATATTTAACACGAGTGCAATATATTTTTTTAAATAGCTCAAAAGTTATATCCAAAATTCTACCAGGAGGTTTTCTAGTTGAACCCTAAAGTTACAAAGTGGGTCCATTCTCTTTTCTCACTATTTTATTCCCTTTTTCTTTATGAATATAAATATATTCAAAAAATGTTCCAAACGATAACAACTCTCACCAAAACTATTATATTTTTATTTATTATTATTATTATTATTTATATTTTGTCTAAAAAGAAACTCTAAATTGAGACACCTAAGTAATCCTACATAAACTCTAAAATTTTCATAACAATCAGAATCAGGATCAGGGCCCCTAAAACTCAGGGGGGGTATTCCCCATTGACGATTATCATCACAGTTTGCTGTCAAAATCGAATTTATTATTTCCGTCGACTCAGCTGAACTCCAAACACACGTGGCAACCATATGATGAGATGTTGACCTTCGCGTCACGCGAAGCCCATAGGGGGACCCCTCGCGTCACGCGAGGGGGTCAAATTCTCAGTATAAATAGAGGGCATTGGCACTTAGATTTCTGCGTTGGAGCGACGAACAAATTCGTTTTACACTTCGAGATATCCCTCGATTACTACCAAACACACACTACCTCGAATTCTGCCGTGATAACAGGGTATTAACTTGATCGCTGCTACGATTCAATGTCCGATCGATTGAAACTATCCGATGGATGTTTTAGTACTATCCTTTGTCATTAGTCGTGATTCCGACAGGATGTTTGAGTACCACCCAAACTCGGGGAATACTCTGTCATTTGTTGTGAATCCGATGGATGTTTAAGTGATTGCACTTTGTCATTCGTTGTGAGAGTTTTAATCTCGTGAGTTATCGTAAATGCTGTATTAGTTACTTACCTAGTTCGTGTGCACTAGGTTACAAGGCTAAATCAATAGGCTAAACTCTGCCTGTATAAATCTGCAATATCAAGGCTAGTCAATAGGCTAAACTTTGCTCGTATGAATCTGCATGCTTATAATGTGAGTCATTCTCTTTTTATCAAAATGCTTTATAAATTCTTAAATGTTTTCAAAGTTATAATTACAGTGATTAAGTTTATGTAATCACCAAATTACAGCCGGTATGTGGGGTATTGTGCACATTACTGCTGTTTTATCACTTTAGGTGGGCGAGCCTAAAATTTGTGATATTAGTCACTATTGGGGCAGCCAATAGTGGTATGACCACAGTCACCGAAACGAGTCGATGACAAATACTGTGGGTAGTTGGTTGATATCTGAAACATTGTAATCTCTCTTAGTACTGTAAATTATAACAAACGTGTCATTTTAATAAACAGAATGATTCACCAGTATTTCCTGCTGATAAAACCTTTTTAAAACGCGTTTCAGGTAATTACAGTAGATTGGAGTAAGAGATGGATATGGCACTGAAAGGCTTCAAGAAGTGGCTTGTTTTATTAATTAAATCAAATTAAGAAATATTGTTTTATGTAATCAAATTTATCTTTATTAAAGCTACCATTTTAAAACATGGGTTTATCCCATCTATTTAATAAAGAGTTAATTACATAGTTAGTCCCTGTGGTTTGTACAAAATAACAAACTTAGGTACTAATAGTTTAAAATCACCTTCTAGGGTATTAACTTTTCATTTTGTAACGTTTGGAGGTATTAACTTCTAAGGTAATAACATAGGTAGTCCCTGTGGTTTGCACAAAATAACATACTTAGGTACTAACAAAATGTGATTTTAAGCCTACAAATAAGCTTAATACCCTCAAACGTTACAAAATGAAAAGTTAATACCCTAGAATGTTATCAGAAACTATTAGTACCTAAGTTTGTTATTTTGTGCAAACCACAGGGACTAACTATGTAATTAACTCATTTAATAAATAAAATCCGGTGTTTTCTAAACTCTGATATTTTTCCTAACTCACGGTCCTGATGAAATTTCCGCTGCAATATTTTTCAAAATAAATCACCGGTACCACTTGGCTGTTCGCGGCTCCCGATTTCGTCCAGGGTGGGTCGGGGGTCGTGACAGAAGGTGGTATCAGAGCCACTGATTTAAGCCAATAGGTGTTGTAATAAAATACCTAAGTTTAAACGAAGAGTTAGGAACTTGATATTTTATGGTAGCACTCAGGATAGTATTTAGACTTGAACTTAAGAAAAGATGCCTTAGTATAAGCTTCAAAATAAGCTAAAATACTTGTGTAAATAAAGTGTGATAGGTTTTGGTATGCCTTGAGGATAATAACTAGAACACTGCAAGTATGGTAAATAAGCGATAACACTTGGCCACTGTTATTTCTTATTTATTATTACTACTTTGTTCTAGAATATGATCTGTCATGTGAAGACTAATTTGCTTAGTCCTTGTTGAAAGTCATAATGCACTTTCCAAATAATGATTTAAGAAAAATACTATTTATGGGAAAATCTAAATTTCTTCTCCGGCAAGACTGGGTATGGTGTAGCAGACTCTCCAACTTGTTTGGATATACTGAGGTTACCTTTCCGGCGCGAACCGGATAAGACAGAGTATATAATATGTCAAACAAGTGACAAATTTTCCCTAAATAGTATTATGATCTGATATCTGGCTTGTTTTTGGAAATAAGAAATCTGTTACATACATTGACCTTATAGAGGGTATGTATACTACAGCATGTGAAATATATAATTATATAGATATGTATATCTATAAGGAATTCCAAAAGTCAGTTAGGAATAAAACACAAGCATATGTGTGTCAATAATAAATCTAAATTTCTTTATCACAAATCTCTTGCATATATCTATAATTCCGATATCAAACATTATTTCGTTTGATCATCTACCTCGTAACTTGAGCGACAATAATAACAATGGAAACCCATTAAGTTGGGACACCATTAAAAGTATAAGAATTTCCAATGCGTTACCATAAACTATTAACGCAAGTGGAAAATATGTAAAGTTGTGCTAGTGCACAAGAAAACACACGAAACTTAAATTATACGTCCACAGACGTTGAAGTATATCACACACAAGGCAAGACCTTTGGAAAATATAAATTGAGCACGATAACACCAATGCTAGTTCCGTCAGTAGAAGAACTACTAATAAAAAAGAAGCACTTTGCCACGTGATCCTACAAACGACACGAATCTCGCTGAGGTACGTTGTAACAAGATTCACAACCATCGGTGCACAGTCTAATCAGAGTCATAATTATTATCACTGCAAAAGGAGTCACATACCTTTGCAAATTCCTTATTTTATTTTATTCAACATTCCCTGGTAATGTCATTTAACAACGGTTATCACACGAAGTTCCAGATAAAGTTCTTATATTTCTTTTATTGAAATTTTGACTTCTGCATATAAAGAGTTGACTTTCGTGTTTCTACTTTCTCTAATGATCATCATACCATGAGAATTTCTTTCTTGGTAGTGAATATTGATCTATTTCATTTTTGGTAAATCCACACGTTACACATGCACTGTTTGTTGCGCATGTGGTTCATTCGATTTGTAAAGACCACTGGAGGACTTCATTCTAATTTGTCATTTTATCCAAACTAAAATATCATTCCGCTTTTTGCACTGTGAACCGCATTATTGCAAAACGGTGACTCTTTGATATCGAGTCAATAAATTTTGTTAAACCAATGAGGTGAAGAATTTATATTATATATATATATATATATATGTATAAAAATTATGTTGAGATATACTCTCATTTAAGTTTATGTTTAAGTTATCTATTATTAAAAATTTTCTTATTAATAATAATATATTAATAATAGTAGTGTTAATATTATTTTTAGGTACTAGGGTTATTGTCAGGAGGCAGGTATTGGATAGCCTAGCCTTATTTAGGCATGAACTGATCACCTATGCTTAAACAAGGCAGCACTAACCAATATCCACCCATGATAATGACTAATTAATATATATAAGTTAAGTCATCATACTTATTTAGTAAATTTTAATTATATATAAAAATATTTTTATATAAAAATATATATACTTTGTACTGTAAGGAGAAGACATATTTTCCTAAAACAATACAAGAATTAGAGGAATGAATAAAATTATATAAATAATTATGTATCACATGTTTTGTGGTAACTATAACACTCTGGCAAGAAAATAACCATATAAAAATAATATGGTAGTCATTAACTACGTTGGGTTAGGAGAACATTGTAATATATAAAAATAGTCCCCGTTTTCACTTATTTACAACATTTGTAAATACATTTCACAACGTTATATGGTTTCAAAATGAAAATAAGTAATCACATAGAATCGACCCATTAAGTGTTATATATTTACAAAATATTTTACAAATACTTTTGTACTGTAAATATTTTTACACCTTTATTTACAACTTTCATTTAACATTATAAATAATAGTGATTTCTTTTACAAAATAATAATACTAAAATATTTTGTAATGTAATAACTTCATTGCGGTGTTTTGTAATATTACATAGTAAATATAAGTTATTTTACATAGTATAGTAAAATACTAAAATAATATTTATTTAAAAGTGGTGACCATTTACATATAGTAAAAATATGTAACAAATAATATATATATTACATAATATTTATATTTGATATGTAAGATACGGTTCAGACAGGGACACAAATAATATATATTACATTTGCTTTACAAATATAATATAATGGTTGGTCATGCCAAAACAACTTGTTCTTATTATATTTCGATCTCTAGGACATAGTATGAAAAATATGGTCACTAATAGTGTACTATCACATTGTTTCACAATTAAAACAACTTGGAACTCTAAACAATGATACACTAACTCTATTGTCTTTTGTATCTTTGCAATTCACTCATCTCAACACTTTGATTTTCTCATATCATAAATATTTGACAAATCATTTTTCATGCTTTTATTTCATTTTGAACCTGTCAATTCTAAGTCTTCCTCAGTTGCCAATCAAAGTAAGCTTTCCTTTGACAAAGAATTTTATTGATTCTAAAAATCCTTCACATTCATTTTAAATATCTATTGATCATATATCTTTTGGCTTGAACCTAGTCACCTTGGAAATTATATCATTTCATCTCATTCGTTTGTAATCGATTTCTTTAACTAATTCAGTTAAACCATCGAATCCTACTTATTGTACAACTAGTATTCACAAAATTTGATATTTTAAATTCAGCTTCATCTACCTTAATATTATTTTTATTTGACTAAAATATGACATAAGTCTAAAAGAAATATTGTAACCCAAATCTCGAGGACGAGATTTAAAACAAGGTGGGGAGAATGTAACATTCCTATTTTTATATAAGAATTATAAGTTTGGTTAAATTTATTTATCACTAGTAACTAGTTTATTTTAATATAAATATTCAACCCAAATAGTTTTAAACACTATTTTATATAGTTGGTTGAAATATTATACTAGTTAATTGGCCTGTATATGGGTAACCTTTCTAATAAAATAAAAGTTTATAAAAACTTATATTATTACGGGTAAGCTGACCGTTAGAAATAATAAAGTAACTAGACGGGACCCAGGAACCGTTTAATAATTAAATTATAAAAATACATTATAATTGAACCTACTCCGTTTTTAATGAAACTTGGTTCAAAATGTAGATGCAAATATTGTCGTTCTAATGACATATTTATTGTTTTATAAAACGTTATATTTTATAAGTTATAAGCACCAAATAAGTAAAGCAGTTAAATTAATTATAATATATATATATATATATATATATATAATAATAAAATAAACAATTGAGATTTCTTTGAATGGTAAATGCACGTATTGAGATAATCAGAATTAAAACAAAATATACATAATAATAAAATAATAATCAAAAACTAAAAATCTAGATTTCATATGCATGAAAAGATACGTGGAGGTCCAAAACAAGTTGAAAAGAATTAAGAGTGGACGTGGCATATTGTTAGATATACGTGTCCCTTTCTTATTATAAAGAATGAAAATTTGCCTTGCATCAAAAGTTTTAGTCATATATATAAGGAGAGTTATTATGCATATTGAAGGTGCTCAGATTCTTTCTTTCTTTCTCCATGTCGTCTATGTGTGTGTCTCTTTTCTTTTTCTTTCTTTAATAATAATAATAATAATGTTATGCCCCGTTTTAAGTGTTTTAACTCCCGATCACCGCTACCCTTTCCGATTGATCTGAGCCTCATAACATATGTCAGGGCTCTGCCCGACTAAGTTGTTGGGGTTCTGTCTCGGGACATCGGGACAAGGTTGAATTAGGGGTACTATATTTAACACGAGTGCAATATATTTTTTTAAATAGCTCAAAAGTTATATCCAAAATTCTACCAGGAGGTTTTCTAGTTGAACCCTAAAGTTACAAAGTGGGTCCATTCTCTTTTCTCACTATTTTATTCCCTTTTTCTTTATGAATATAAATATATTCAAAAAATGTTCCAAACGATAACAACTCTCACCAAAACTATTATATTTTTATTTATTATTATTATTATTATTTATATTTTGTCTAAAAAGAAACTCTAAATTGAGACACCTAAGTAATCCTACATAAACTCTAAAATTTTCATAACAATCAGAATCAGGATCAGGGCCCCTAAAACTCAGGGGGGGTATTCCCCATTAACGATTATCATCACAGTTTGCTGTTAAAATCGAATTTATTATTTCCGTCGACTCAGCTGAACTCCAAACACACGTGGCAACCATATGATGAGATGTTGACCTTCGTGTCACGCGAAGCCCATAGGGGGACCCCTCGCGTCACGCGAGGGGGTCAAATTCTCAGTATAAATAGAGGGCATTGGCACTTAGATTTCTGCGTTGGAGCGACGAACAAATTCGTTTTACACTTCGAGATATCCCTCGATTACTACCAAACACACACTAGCTCGAATTCTGTCGCGATAACAGGGTATTAACTTGATCGCTGCTACGATTCAATGTCCGATCGATTGAAACTATCCGATGGATGTTTTAGTGCTATCCTTTGTCATTAGTCGTGATTCCGACAGGATGTTTGAGTACCACCCAAACTCGGGGAATACTCTGTCATTTGTTGTGAATCCGATGGATGTTTAAGTGATTGTACTTTGTCATTCGTTGTGAGAGTTTTAATCTCGTGAGTTATCGTAAATGCTGTATTAGTTACTTACCTAGTTCGTGTGCACTAGGTTACAAGGCTAAATCAATAGGCTAAACTCTGCCTGTATAAATCTGCAATATCAAGGCTAGTCAATAGGCTAAACTTTGCTCGTATGAATCTGCATGCTTATAATGTGAGTCATTCTCTTTTTATCAAAATGCTTTATAAATTCTTAAATGTTTTCAAAGTTATAATTACAGTGATTAAGTTTATGTAATCACCAAATTACAGCCGGTATGTGGGGTATTGTGCACATTACTGCTGTTTTATCACTTTAGGTGGGCGAGCCTAAAATTTGTGATATTCGTCACTATTGGGGCAGCCAATAGTGGTATGACCACAGTCACCGAAACGAGTCGATGACAAATACTGTGGGTAGTTGGTTGATATCTGAAACATTGTAATCTCTCTTAATACTGTAAATTATAACAAACGTGTCATTTTAATAAATAAAATGATTCACCAGTATTTCCTGCTGATAAAACCTTTTTAAAACGCGTTTCAGGTAATTACAGTAGATTGGAGTAAGAGATGGATATGGCACTGAAAGGCTTCAAGAAGTGGCTTGTTTTATTAATTAAATCAAATTAAGAAATATTGTTTTATGTAATCAAATTTATCTTTATTAAAGCTACCATTTTAAAACATGGGTTTATCCCATCTATTTAATAAATAAAATCCGGTGTTTTCTAAACTCTGATATTTTTCCTAACTCACGGTCCTGATGAAATTTCCGCTGCAATATTTTTCAAAATAAATCACCGGTACCACTTGGCTGTTCGCGGCTCCCGATTTCGTCCAGGGTGGGTCGGGGGTCGTGACAATTGCTACGGCTATTGGTGAGCCGAAACTGTTGGACTCGTACACTTCGTCAATGTGCATGGATGGTTGGGGAAGGAGTAGCTATGCTCGAGCTCTTTTAGAAATCTCAGCTGAAAATGATTTTAAGGATGAGATAGTTATAGCGGTTCCAGAGCTTGAGGGGGAAGGTTTTATCAAAGAGAAATTGCATGTGGAGTATGAATGGAGTCCTAATAGGTGTGCTCATTGTAAAGTATTTTGTCATTCTGACGTTACTTGCCCGAGGCAGATTAGGAGGGCTTCTAAAGGGCCGACCAAGTCTACGAAACAAAATGATGGGAACAATACTCGTCAGCCAGTGAAGCCGCCGGTGGTAGACAAGGATGGTTTTATGGATGTGGGTTGCAAGAAAGGGGTTCGAAAAGCAGGGTTTCCTGTTAATAAACAGAAGCAGAAGTTTGAATATAGGCCGGTTGGATCCAAACCTCATGGGGGGACAAATGCTTCGGCTCCTTCAACTAGTGTCATATCCCAAAATCCATTCGATGTTTTAATGGATGAGGGGTTGAATTTGGGTACAACTAGCAAGGTTCATAATGATCAGCATGATTCGGATGATGAGGAGGTTCTTGAAGTCTACAATGAAACGAACGAATTTATGACTTCGGGTACATATTCCTCTTCGAAAGCTGGGGCTAGCACCTCTTCAACAAAGTTATCTAATGGATAGATTATCCTTAGTTCGTGTGAAGGGGCCGCCGGTTCGTGGAAATTTCATCTTTGATGATGGGGGATGATGTGTTTGGTTTTTGTCATATTTTGTCTTGCCTACTGTAATTTTTTCTTGATAACTAGTAGGCTAGGTTATGTGATGTCATAGGAACTTTTGGTTTGTTGGGTTTACATATATGGGGCATGTCCTGTATATGAACTAGTGTGGAACACATCCACACTACTTGTACTTATTTGCGGTTGTTTATAATAGAATCACCGGGGTAACCCTTTACCCAAAAGTGTTTTATCAACTAATTTCTTCATATTGTGTTATACCAGTTTTCACAATTAAACACACCCCTCACTCATAAAACACAACAGTGTCTGAAATGCACAATATAAAATACACCAGTGAAATACACAATATAAAACACGCAGACACTATATAAAACACACTAGTGTCTGAATTACTTGAATCTTATTTTTTTATATGTAGCAATATGGTACTCATATTAAAGATAAAAAAAACGCTCATTATTATGGTATATTTTAAAAAAAAAACTAATTATGTATAAAAAAGTTATTGAAGTTTTAAAAAGATGGGGGAAGTTACATGTGAGTTGCATGTGATTCCTAAATTTAAGGCATACGAAATTTACTTTTATACCCTTAATTCAATAAATTAATCAATTTAATTAAAATAAGTATTATAATTTTGCCATTCATTTAATCTTATCCATCAATTACCTAATCTAATGGCCATGATCACTTCTTACACTTTTTAGACAAAACACACTTTCTAGAGGAACCCCACCCTATATATATATATATATATATATATAGGAGAATGATCCGTTAGGAACCACCCTTTATTGCGAGAACCGCGAGAACCGGTGTGAACACAAACAGTAATTCCTAAAAAAACACCCAAAAAAGTTTTTTTTATATTTTTTTACTATTTTTTTTTTGGAAAAATCTCTATATTTTGTTAAAAATAAAAAAAAATTCAAATTTTTTTTTCCAAGTAACAGTTATCCATGCACATGTGCATATGTATCATTTCTTTGACAAATTCCGTAATTCATTACAAATATTAGTCAATTGCACTTTCATTTACACTACCACGTGTAATACACTACTTTTTACGTTAACAATATTAGAAATGCACATGTGCATCTATATGTATCAGCATGAAATAAGGTGTTTTGGTACACTATTCCCACAAACAAGCACATGTGCATATGTATCATTTCTTTGACAAATTTCGTAACTCATTACAAATATTAGACAATTGCACTTTCATTTACACTACCATATGTAATACACTACTTTCTATATTACCAATATTAGAAATGCACATGTGTATCTATATGTATCAACATGAAATTAGGTGTTTTGGTACACTACTTTGAATACACTTTCCCTTTCATATATCATACCATCCATAATACACTACCATTTCCTCCTACCATCCATAATACTGTCACACCCCAACCGATGGCGGAAACATCGGGGCGTGGCACTGAGCGAAACAGATTGTCCAAAAGTTTCCATAACAATTATAATTAGCAAATATTTAAAGCATCATGTCCCATACCATGACATATCAAGTAAAGTAATTATTACAGACAAGATCTAGTCAAATTGTTTTGTTTCGACAACTCAGATTTCAAATACAGACAATTGTTTATTCGTTTCTAGACCTTTCCTAGCCTCGATTTCACAGCAAGCCAAGCATATAAACATCCTAAGCACCTGTCACATATGTTAAAGTAAAAGTCAATACACATAGTGTAAAGGTGAGCATACAAGTTTAATAGATATAATAGAGTTCGAAATTGTTACGCATAACCCGCACGTACACAGTGTAAAATGAGGCATGTTAGTTATCGACATGAACCTATCGATACCAATGACTGCGGGTTGACTGCCCAAGGCAGTTCGTAATACACACTCACCACTGTGAGCCATGTAATAAATTGTCCTTAACAACCCCTGAATGAACAGGTGCTGAGTCCAAACAAATAGTACTATCGTTGCTAAGGCAGGTAGACAGCATTCCATGTGTAAACATAACAAACAAGCATTCATTAAGTCACGTATAACATGCGGTAACGGTTAGCGTTTAAAGTATTGCGTAGTGTGTTCGATGTGATTTAGAATAAGTAACGTATGTAACACCCAAAAGTACGTAAAGCAAAAGGGGATCGAGTATACTCACAGCGATTGATGGATTGAAGGGAGCGCTTAGAGCGGAATTAGCCTGATCAGAATGATAGCATAAAGATAAGCGGCGCGTAAAACGAAACAAGTGTCAAAGGGTCGGACAGCAATCCGATCGGATGGCAATCCGATCGGGTGGCCGGTCGATCGGGTGACAATCTGTTCGAACGGACATCCGATCGGGTGACCATGCGATTGGATTGTTACCTCATTTGGAAAGAATGTGTTTGTGTATGATGGCTTGTCTTTTGAAGTTTTCGTTGTAGCATTTTGAAAACAGAGAAGTATCTCTACTTTTCAGGTTGGTCGATCGAACGACTGTTCGATCGGACGACGATCCGATTGGCAAGGCTTCTCAGGTTGAGAACAAGTTCACCGCAGGACGGTTACTCGATCGGATGGCAATCCGATGGGGTGGAAACCTTTGTGCATTGAACATGTTGAAAATTATTTAAGTGTTGAAGTCAGAACATTACATGGTCGAGTGGTAATCCGATCGGGTGGTAATCCGATCAGACAGCGTTTCGTTCAATGTTCAACCTCAAAAGTTGAAAATAAAAGTTGAGTGTGGGTCCCAAGGTGTAGTCCGATCGGGTGGCAGTCCGGTCGGGTGGCAATCCGATCGGACGGTAATCCGTCCCAGATGTCCCGGCCGTCTTCTTCCTTGGTCGTTTTGATAGATTGTCGTTTTCTCGAGATGAGTTGATAACGTGCTGAACAACAGAAACCTCGTCAATACTTAGTAACCTGATCGGACATGAATCACCCAAATCCGACCAGTTAACTGTTCGAGACGGTGTTCCATGTTCAACCCGAAATCGGTAATCTCATGGATAGAATCCAGATCTTGAACCAATACAACCATAAGAAAGAGTAGAAGATCAGAACAAGCTCCGATTCCAACGGTTTTGAGTGCATTGAGTGTAAAAGAGTTGAAAGAAAGTTGGAAAACCATCTTTCAATCCTTTTCACCATGAATATGTTCAGATCTATGAGAGATCTTTGTTTATTAGTATGGAAATCGTTCAGAACTAAGTTGTTCTTGGTGGATTGATGCCAAAACATGAAGTTCCTAAGAACACCATGATGACATCATCCTAGAACACCTCAAATCTAGTGATTTCACGGTTAAAAGTTAAGATTCAAAAGATAGAAAGGTGTAGGAGTGCGTGTAGATTAAGAAAGTACAAGATTTAGATGGAAAACTTACAAGAATCGCGAGAAATCTGAAGAAAAGTGGGCAAGAAGCGCTGGTCCGACGAGAGGTGCAGAAAAGGTAAGTTTGTGACGTTGACAGGGGTATTTATAGGGTTTCCATAAAAGTAAAGAGGAAAGGAGGGTTGGTCGATCGAGTAGCAACCCTGGTCGGGTGGCAGCTCGATCGAGTGGCACCCCGATCAGGTGGCAGCCCGATCGGGTGGCAGCTCGATCGGCTGGCCACTCGATTGGAGTGAACGGCACGACGAGTTTTGCGATTTCGATTCGCGTTTTGAGCGTTGCGATGCGATAGAGTTTCCTATTCAAATTACTTTTAATCCCAACTACTATATCAACATACAATCATCCTTAATTATCTTGCGTTTAGCGTTTGCGATTCGATTGCGATTGAGTTTCGATTGCGTTTCAATTAATCACCACAACATAAACATAAATAAACATGCACAAGTAACACATAAGGCACACACACACATGTAAAACAATATCCAGAATGCGTAATTCGAGTTGCGAGTGCGATTGCGATAAGCGATAAGTGATCAAATATGCGATAAGTATCGATTAAACCTCGATTATTAATAAGTACTCCACATAATACAACTAACGTAAAGCATAAAATAGACTATCTACGAGTCAAAGAAGTCAAAACAGGAATTGAGCAAGGAGTGACAGATTACAATTAGCAATCTTGTCTCCCTTTGACTTTAATCTTGACTTTGACTTTGACTTTCGAAACACGGGGTGTTACAAATACAATATCATTACCTCCTACCATCCATAATACAATACTATTACCAATATTTTCACTTTATTACATGTATATCAACACCATTTATACCATCCAATCATCATATTACATCATAAAGTAACAACTATAGCCAAACCATCAACCACTAGATATAACTAACCAAAAAACATGTATATGGGCCTACTTCTCCATTCAAAATCACAAACTTTTTATACCAAAAAATGTTATATCATGGTTATACCTAATGATGCACATGTGCATTTTGAATATTGGTAATGTAAAAAGTAGTGTATTACAGATGGTATTGTAAATTAAAGTGCAATTGTCTATTACTGATAACGTATTACGGAATTTGTTGAAGTAATGATACATATGCACATGTGCATGGATAACTGTTACTCGAAAAAAAAGGTTTTTTTTATAACTAAATATAGCGATTTTTGTTAAAAAAAATATTTAAAAAAAAATTTTGAGTGCTTTTTTCTTTTTTTTTAGATTTTATTTTGTGTTCACATTGGTTCTCGCGGTTCTCGCAATAAGGGTGGTTCTCAAATGAACCTTACGCTATATATATATATCTATACTATATTAATAAGCATATCCGAAGGGCAGAAATGGTCATTTGCCACTGTACAAGCGTTTAAAGCTTATTGTACAAACCTACAAAGCATACAACTTTTTCAACACTTGCTGTGATGCCGCATGGAGCTTGAACCGGATAATGTTGACCCGTATTTAATATTCCGGATCCAATATAATGCTCGTATCTCTCTCCAAACCCTATTCATTTCATTCAGCCGCTCTTTCATCCTCTCTCTGCAACCCAATTATTCTTCATCTTCCACCCCCATCTTCAACCCTCATCTTCCTTCGTTCTCCTTCTCACTCGCTCTCTCGCAAACAGGGAAGAGGACTCAAACCGTATACACAAATCTCAGAACGAGTTAACCAGGTACTTCTCCTTGTTGGTTCTTTTCTTCCCTGTTTCCGTTCTAGTTCTTGCTTTCGTCAGCTCAAGGTCATTTTTTGACATTTTCAGTTGGTTTGCTGTAGATGAAGATGGAGTGAGGAAGATGAAGATGACAATACTTTGCAGATCTGAGTTTTCTAGCTACATTCGGTAGTTTTACATTCAGATCTGAGTCTTTTACATTCAAATCTGATGGGTTTGCGTTCAGATCTGACTGCTTCTACAGTTTCACGTTCCATCTCACTGCTTCTACAGTCTGCTTTGTGGTAGAAGGTTTATCTGGATCTGGATCTGAATCGATTTATTTTTTCTTTCTACAGTCTGTTTTGTTGTGGTTCGATGATGTTAGAAGGAGGTTTTCAGGTCTTTTTATGCTTTGTAGAGGTAGGTTTATCCGGATACATCTTAGGGTGTACTGAAATTATTTTGATTTGCATATATCTGCCGTTTGTTGTTTGATTTTAGTTAGTATGTGTGAAAATTGAGTAACGACATCACACGAATGCTTATTTTTTTGTCTTTATTCATATTGTGTTTTATGCAGATGGTGAATCTGTTGGTTGTCTTCATGGCCCTCCCCTTGCAGGTTTCATGGTCAAGGCTATGGTTGAGGCATAAAAATTTAGATCATTAAATATAATCTCAGGTTTGTTTCTTTGGGTTTATGGGTCCTGGATTGGCTTTTGTGAGAGTTGCACACCCTAATCAGTTGATCTTTTTTCTTCTTATGGTTGTTGGTTTTTGCATCTTGTTTCTAGAAATAATTTCGCAAGTTTGTGTCACTGTTGCTTTGGTGAGGAGAAAAATATGAATGTGGCTGCACATGATTGGAGACTCTCATTTCAAAACACAGAGGTAGATTGCTTTGGGTTTAACCTTCTCTTTAGAGGTGGCAAGGCGGACGGGTTGGGTAACACGACAAAAGGAGCCATGGCGAGTATAAATATAAACACCTTTTCCCCAACTTTTAGGATTGTATTTAATAATTAGTGTGTTAATCGTGGTAACCAAAAACATATTAATAGAATAAAATAATTCAAGTGGTTGTATATACTACATATTATTTTTAAGGACTTTCAGCCTGTTTGATTTCGTCTTCTCATGTTCCTGTTTTAGTTGTTTTTTACCTGACCTGACATGTTTGATGAAACACAACCAAGATTGAGCAACTCTTAAGTAAGTGATTCAAAATTGTCACTTCTTGCTTGCTTGCCTGTTGTTGCTTCTCATACAAACTAAATCATTGCATTTTATCACGTGCAGAGCAGAGACCAAACATTGAGTTTGTGACACCCCGTTGAAACGTTCTCACTTATACTAGCTTGACAGTGACTGCCTTAACTTTCGGGACGAAAGTTCTTAAAACTTGGGGATAATGTGACACTCTGGATTTTCCCGAGCAACCTTCTTGTTTCGGTATTGCGTGTACATAATATTAAATGAAAGTTGTGACTTATCTTGATGTGCTATGTGTCGATAATGTGTACGTATAATGTATAGTTATGAATATATATATATATATATATATATATATATATATATATATATATATGAATATGAGTATTGGTGAGCCGAGACCACCAAGACCCTACTCGAGACCACCCGGTCTCGAGTAACCCACATCGGTTGGGCCGCAATCCTTGAGCCCACTCGGAAACCCATTAGGGTGCACCTACTTGGGTTTGTATATAACCTATGTTGATGGCCAACCTTGCCACTTTTCAATCATCATTCCTTCACACTCTCCTACACACACTATCTCTCTCTCACTAAAACCCTAGAACACCACCACAAACCTCCTCTCATCTCTCTCTCGGATTCAACCGGAAGCACTAAGACTCTCGGATCAAGCTCGAGATCGTCACTCGGAAGTTGGTTCATTGATTCTTCATACCCTCAACATCTAACCGGTTAGTATCTTGTAGTTGTTTAGTTAAAATGAATGATAAGTTATAAGTATATATCAACCGGTTAGTGTTTTTAGATGCTCACTAGGTGTTTATGTGAATAATGGTGTTACTTGCTTGGTATGATTAAATGATGGATGACATATGAGAACTCTTGTATGATCATGAGTGGCTAAGATGTTTGAATGGTGGATGAAATGGGATGCTTATGATCATTCGATTTATGTTAGAAGTTATAGGACAAATGTTGTTTTGATAATAATATGCAAAGTTGTCACGACATATTGATTGTATGAATACATATTCCTGTTTTAAGTAAAACGCATGCTAGATTTAAGATTTGAATGATCATGTTTGCAAAAATGATGAAAACCCTAATGAAGAACAACTTGAATGTCATAAAAATATTTGAAAACTTGTTGTTTGATCTATTTTGCTTTGGATTTAGACAAGAAAACATGTTTGTGTGATTTAATTGGATAATACACTTTTACATGAAATTCCAATTCTATTGGATAGTACAGCTGAGGTTCTAGAAGGCCTCCTCCTGTGCGCGCATCCAAGGTTGCGAGTCGAGACCTCTGGTTTCGACTCGAGGCCATCAAGGAAACAACCCGAGACCATCAACGTACTACTCGAGAACAGTTGTTTCATCAATGGTCTTGACAAAGGTCTCGACTCAGCAAGTGATCCATCAGTGTTGTGACTCGAGACCACTAGTGGTTGTGAATCGAAACACTGCCTGGTTGCGACACTTGATTACACAACTCGAGACCGGCGGTTGCGACTCGAGATCACCGTCAACAATGGATGACACTCGAAACCCCTGCCCACGTCCACATCAGCGGTTGCGACTCGATGCCACTTCTCAGTGGTTTCGACTCGAGACCGCTCATCAGTGGATCCAACTTGTCAGTGGTTTCGAGTGGGCTGGATGGTTATTGGGCCACTATGTGTTTGGACTACCTGTTTGAATGGACTATGTGTTAACGGTACTGTTTGACTGTGCAATTATTAGAACAGGCCCAATAACTCAAAACTGTATGCATACTACGTGTTAGATACGTGTAGGATATATGTGATTACTTATATCCGAGCCTGACCCATACTGGTAACCATACTAGGACGTGGTGACCAACATACTTGACCAAGTAAACTAAACTGCCGAGCAACCCAAGGTGAGTTCACAACTATTAAAGCATGCGTTCCCGGTGGTTTTAGGAAACGGAAACTTAAACAACGCTATCCCCTCGTAAGGGATACAAACTTACTTTCTTCCCCTTAAATGGGACTCTTAGTTAATTATTGTTTATACCGAAATGCAACAAGCAACACTAAACGAAACTCTATCACTTAAGTCCCTACCATTTAATACCGATTAGTCGCCAGGGCCTGGCGAACGGGTTATTAGTTAATAGCGCTATTTAGGTGTAACCAGCCTCACACCGACCCTTGTTACTGGGAACGGGAGTGAACTAATGTACTCTGGCAAACCGTCAATGATGATAGAACATTGACAAACAGGGCACTGCGGAAACGTACGGTTAAGTAAGTATTCGGTATTGTAAAACAGTTTAGTCGCTTACTTATGGGGTAGCTCCCCATGGCATGTATAAACGGATAAATTAACTGGTGAAACAAGTTTTTGGTAATTAAAAACTGGACAACCCGTGAACTCGCCAACATTTTTGTTGATACCCTACTGCATGCTTTGCAGGTACCCAGTGACTCAGGAGCTTGCAGCTTGGGAATGTGTAGTGGTCGTCTAACCCAAGTGTTGGGTTTTAAATAATCTTGAACTATGAACTTGCTTGAAACTGTTTGGTTTATGCTTCCGCTGTTTACTTAAACTGTTATTTGAACTTAAACTTTTAAAACCTCAAACTATGATGTTTACTAACTGTGGTGGTTGGTGAACATTCTTACTATTAACCAATGCTCAGTATAATTGGTGGCTGGATCCTGGTCAATCACGCCTCCAAGCGGTGGTACTCCGCATGTGGATTTTGGGGGTGTGACAGATTGGTATCAGAGCCATTGGTTATAGTGAACTTGGTTTTAAAAAGGAAGTCTTTTTGAGAAAAACCAGACTATAACCCGTGACTCGTGACGACACTACACCCCAAGTGCAAGACTCAACGCATTAGACCTCATAGTTCTCACTTATGTTTACTTGCTATTTGTTTAAGTGCTTATGTGCTAATATACATATTAGTGTGCCTAGCTAGATGTATACACAATCCTCCCCAACATTCTTGTTTCACTACGACGTCCTTTCTCTCTCTGTGTCTTCTGAACATCAAGATAATGACCGGACTCGACGGAGACAGCATAACCCTGACAAGGGACCAGCTGGCGGCCCTGATAGACGCTCGGGTCGCTGAAGCCTTGGCAACCAACCCAGAAGGACCATCCACATACACCCAACCCCGAGTTGGCACCCTCAGGGCGTTCTTGGAATGCAAACCACACCCCTTCGATGGCACGGAAGGAGCAGTAGGTCTTTTACGTTGGTTCAGGAGGATCGAGTCTGCGTTCGAAGAAGGTGAAAGCCCATGTAGCAAACGAGTAGAGTACGCCACTAGCACGCTTCAAGGAAAAGCGTTTTCGTGGTGGAACACGCAAGTCCAGATGCTCGGATTGGCAGATGCAAATGCCACTCCCTGGGGTGATTTCAAGGATCTGATCAGGGAAGAATTCTGTCACAAGGATGACATGCAGAAGCTGGAAATGGAATACTAGGGTTAAAGATGGTTGGTTCGGAGATCGAAGCGTACACGAAAAGGGCCAATGACTTGGCTGCTTTATGTCCTAACTTATCGCAGCCTCCCTACAAGCGAATCGCACTCTACCTTAGTGGCTTAGTCCCATAAATACAGGGTTCAGTGATTGCAACCAGACCCCCTACAATCCAGCAAGTCATCCGTCTAGCACACCATTTCACAAACCAAGCGGTGAAAGAGGGCAGGTTGCCCAGGCGTTTAACTGCTACAGCTAATGCTTTTGATTTCAGCAAACGCAAGTGGAATGACTACCAAAGTGGGAGTCCCAGCACTATGCCACCTCAAGCTTAACAAAGGAGGGTCGTTGGGAGCGAGGGCCCTGACCCGCGAACGGGTGGTTACCAAAGAAAACTACCCAAGTGTAACAAGTGTGGCCGACATCACAACGGGCCCAGTGCAAAGAACAAGTGTCAGCGATGCAACAAGATGGGGCATGAGGCCAAGGATTGTAGGAGCCCTCATCCCGCAAGGCAGAACCAACCGCAGCAGCAGCAGCATCATGGGAACATCAAGGGTTGTTTCCAGTGCGGAGCCGAGGGGCACATTAAGAAGAATTGTCCCCAGTTAAACCATAGCAACAACCAGGGTGAAGGGAATAACAACAACAACACCAACAATGCTGGAAATGGTGCAAGAGGAAGAGCTTTGGTTATTGGAGCTGGAGAAGCGAGGAATGACCCCAACGTCGTAGCGGGTAAGTTTCTACTCGATGATCGTTATGTTTCCATCTTACTTGATTCTGGAGCAGATGCTAGTTATGTATCCCTATGTATTAGTAAAAAGCTTAAGTGTACGTCTACGTTATTAGTTCTAAGCATATCGTCGAGCTAACTAATGGTAGAAACATCGAGGCCTCACACGTTATCAGAAACTGCAAACTCCCTTTGTCGGGTCAGACCTTTTCTGTCGACCTCTTCCCCATCGTTCTCGGAAGCTTCGACGTCGTCATTGGTATGGATTGGTTACCCAAACATCGGGCTGAAATTCTCTGTCAAGAGAAAAGGGTTCGTATTCCCCGTCGATCTGGTAAACCCCTTATCGTTCAAGGTGACAAAGGCGGAGAAGTCACAGGTGTCATTTCATTCTTAAAAGCCCAGAAGTGTTTACGAAAGGGGGCACACCGCTATCTTAGCACTTGTCACTGACACACAGGAAAAGGAAAAGAGGATCGAAGACTTCCCAATTGTACGCAACTACCCCGAGGTAATTCCTGAGGAACTACCTGGACTCCCTCCTCACCGTCAGGTCAAATTCCAAATCGAGCCAGCTCCCGGAGCAACACCGATGGCTCATGTGCCTTACCGACCAGCTCCCGTAGAACTGGAGGAACATTCTACGCGGCTACGAGAACGTTTCTACGCACTAGTTCGTCACCCTAGGGGAAACACTGGTGCTCTTCGTTAAGAAGAAGGATGGCACATTCCGTATGTGCATCGACTATCGTGAGCTAAACAAGGTTACCATCAAGAACCGTTACTCACTCCCACGTATCGACGACCTATTCGATCAGTTGCAAGGATCAAGCTACTACTCTAAGATTGACCTGCGACCAGGTTATCATCAGCTGAGATTCTGTGATGAAGACATCTCCAAAACTGCGTTCAGAACTCGTTATGGTCATTATGAATTTCTCGTCACGACTTTTGGAATGACCAACGCGCCTGCGGTTTTTGTGGATCTCATGAACCGAGTGTGCAAACCCTACCTCGACAAGTTCGTGATTGTGTTTATCGACGACATCTTAATCTACTCGAAAAGTCAAGAGGAGCATGAACAACATTTGCGTCTTACTCTCGAGCGCATTCGCAATGAGCAACTGTACGCCAAACTCTCGAAATGTGATTTCTGGCTTAGAGAAGTCCATTCCCTTGGACACGTGGCCAATAAGGACGAAATTCACGTCGATCCAGCTAAGATCGACTCTATAAAGAATTGGCCTACCCCTAAGACACCGACCGAAGTTCGCCAACTCTTGGGATTGGCAGGATACTATCGTAGATTCATCAAGGGATTTTCGAAGATCGCTCTACCCCTCACGACTCTCACCCAGAAGGGCATTGCTTACAAGTGGAATGATGCTCAAGAGTCTGCCTTTCAGAAATTAAAGGAAAACCTTTGTAGTGCTCCTATCCTTTCATTACCTAAAGGTACCGACGATTTTGTTGTTTACTGCGACGCTTCCATTCAAGGACTTGGTTGCGTGCTGATACAACGTGAGAGGGTTATTGCCTACGCTTCGCGACAACTCAAGATCCACGAACGGAACTACACGACACACGACTTGGAACTCGGAGCAGTCGTCTTTGCACTCAAGATATGGAGACATTACTTGTACGGTACCAAGTGCACGATTTACACCAATCACAAGAGTCTCTAGCATATCTTGGATCAGAAGGAGTTGAACATGAGGCAACGCAGATGGGTAGGACTCCGTAACGAGTACGAATGCGCAATTAAGTATCACCCCGGCAAGGCCAATGGGGTGGCTGATGCCCTCAACAGGAAGGAAACCAAACCTAAGCGTGTTCGTGCTTTACAGCTCACTATCCACTCGAACCTCCCTAATCGGATTTGAAATGCTCAGGTTGAAGCATTGAAAGAAGAAAACATCAGGACTGAGACCCTACGAGGATCAAGGAAACGTATAGAACAAAAAGGAAGACGGCGCTTACTACGTGACAGGGCGTATATGGGTCCCACTTTATGGAAATCTGCGTGAACTTGTGATGGACGAAGCACACAAATCTCGTTACTCGGTACATCCTGGTTCAGATAAGATGTACCACGATCTCAAGACTACGTATGGGTGGCCTGTTAGGAAGGTCAACATAGTCACCTACCGTCAAGCTTGTTACAACAACCAGAACTGCCCAAATGGTAATGGGAGCGCATCCCTATGGATTTTGTCACAGGCTTACCAATATCTCAGAACGGGAACGACACTTACCATTGGTGGAGTTCTCCTACAACAATAGTTACCACACCAGCGTTCGGGCAGCACCCTTTGAGGCATTGTACGGTCGTAAATGCCGACCACCCTTATGTCAGGCGGAAGTTGGCGAAAGCCAAATTACCGGCCCGGGACTTGTAGTCGAGACTACGGAAAGGATCGCCCAGATCAGACAACGCATGGCGGCAGCTCGTGACCATCAGAAAAGTTACGCTGATAAGCGTAGGAAACCGCGAAAAATTCCAGGTCGATGATCGGCTTCTACTTAAAGCCTCACCCTGAAAGGGTGTGGTTCGTTTTGGCAAACGGGGCAAGCTAACTCCGCGATATGATTGGACTACTCGAAATTACCGAGAAGATCGGTAAGGTTGCTTATGGATTGAATCTGCCTGAAAAACTGAGTGCGGTGCACAACGTCTTTCATGTGACAGATTAGACACTCATCATTCCTTTCAAGGAACTCACTATTGACGAACAACTACACTTTACTGAGGAACCAATTGAGATCACGGATCGAGAGATCAAAACCCTCAAACGTAGCCAGATACCTCTCGTACGAGTTCGTTGGAACTCGCGCCGTGGCCCAGAGTTTACCTGGGAGCGGGAAGACCAGATGAAGCGCAAGTATCCCCAGTTGTTCCCAAATGAAACTCTCAGCACTGAAGCTACAACCGAATTTCGGGACGAAATTCCAAACTAACGGGGGGATGATGTGACACCCCGTTGAAACGTTCTCACTTATACTAGCTTGACAGTGACTGCCTTAACTTTCGGGACGAAAGTTCTTAAAACTTGGGGATAATGTGACACTCTGGATTTTCCCGAGCAACCTTCTTGTTTCGGTATTGCGTGTACATAATATTAAATGAAAGTTGTGACTTATCTTGATGTGCTATGTGTCGATAATGTGTACGTATAATGTATAGTTATGAATATATATATATATATATGAATATGAGTATTGGTGAGCCGAGACCACCAAGACCCGACTCGAGACCACCCGGTCTCGAGTAACCCACATCGGTTGAGCCGCAATCCTTGAGCCCACTCGGAAACCCATTAGGGTGCACCTACTTGGGTTTGTATATAACCTATGTTGATGGCCAACCTTGCCACTTTTCAATCATCATTCCTTCACACTCTCCTACACACACTCTCTCTCACTCACTAAAACCCTAGAACACCACCACAAACCTCCTCTCATCTCTCTCTCGGATTCAACCGGAAGCACTAAGACTCTCGGATCAAGCTCGAGATCGTCACTCGGAAGTTGGTTCATTGATTCTTCATACCCTCAACATCTAACCGGTTAGTATCTTGTAGTTGTTTAGTTAAAATGAATGATAAGTTATAAGTATATATCAACAGGTTAGTGTTTTTAGATGCTCACTAGGTGTTTATGTGAATAATGGTGTTACTTGCTTGGTATGATTAAATGATGGATGACATATGAGAACTCTTGTATGATAATGAGTGGCTAAGATGTTTGAATGGTGGATGAAATGGGATGCTTATGATCATTCGATTTATGTTAGAAGTTATAGGACAAATGTTGTTTTGATAATAATATGCAAAGTTGTCACGACATATTGATTGTATGAATACATATTCTTGTTTTAAGTAAAACGCATGCTAGATTTAAGATTTGAATGATCATGTTTGCAAAAATGATGAAAACCCTAATGAAGAACAACTTGAATGTCATAAAAATATTTGAAAACTTGTTGTTTGATCTATTTTGCTTTGGATTTAGACAAGAAAACATGTTTGTGTGATTTAATTGGATAGTACACTTTTACATGAAATTCCAATTCTATTGGATAGTACAGCTGAGGTTCTAGAAGGCCTCCTCCTATGCGCGCTTCCAAGGTTGCGAGTCGAGACCTCTGGTTTCGACTCAAGGCCATCAAGGAAACAACCCGAGACCATCAACGTACTACTCGAGAACAGTTGTTTCATCAATGGTCTCGACAAAGGTCTCGACTCAGCAAGTGATCCATCAGTGTTGCAACTCGAGACCACTAGTGGTTGTGAATCGAAACACTGCCTGGTTGCGACACTTGATTACGCAACTCGAGACCGGCGGTTGCGACTCGAGATCACCGTCAACAATGGATGACACTCGAAACCCCTGCCCACGTCCACATCAGTGGTTGCGACTCAATGCCACTTCTCAGTGGTTTCGACTCGAGACCGCTCATCAGTGGATCCAACTTGTCAGTGGTTTCGAGTGGGCTGGATGGTTATTGGGCCACTATGTGTTTGGACTACCTGTTTGAATGGACTATGTGTTAACGGTACTGTTTGACTGTGCAATTATTAGAACAGGCCCAATAACTCAAAACTGTATGCATACTACGTGTTAGATACGTGTAGGATATATGTGATTACTTATATCCGAGCCTGACCCATACTGGTAACCATACTAGGACGTGGTGACCAACATACTTGACCAAGTAAACTAAACTGCCGAGCAACCCAAGGTGAGTTCACAACTATTAAAGCATGCGCTCCCGGTGGTTTTGGGAAACGGAAACTTAAACAACGCTATCCCCTCGTAAGGGATACAAACCTACTTTTTTCCCCTTAAATGGGACTCTTAGTTAATTATTGTTTATACGGAAATGCAACAAGCAACACTAAACGAAACTCTATCACTTAAGTCCCTACCATTTAATACCGATTAGTCGCCAGGGCCTGGCGAACGGGTTATTAGTTAATAGCGCTATTTAGGTGTAACCAGCCTCACACCGACCCTTGTTACTGGGAACGGGAGTGAACTAATGTACTCTGGCAAACCGTCAATGATGATAGAACATTGACAAACGGGGCACTGCGGAAACGTACGGTTAAGTAAGTATTCGGTATTGTAAAACAGTTTAGTCGCTTACTTATGGGGTAGCTCCCCATGGCATGTATAAACGGATAAATTAACTGGTGAAACAAGTTTTTGGTAATTAAAAACTGGACAACCCGTGAACTCGCCAACATTTTTGTTGATACCCTACTGCATGCTTTCCTGGTACCCAGTGACTCAGGAGCTTGCAGCTTGGGAATGTGTAGTGGTCGTCTAACCCATGTGTTGGGTTTTAAATAATCTTGAACTATGAACTTGCTTGAAACTGTTTGGTTTATGCTTCCGCTGTTTACTTAAACTGTTATTTGAACTTAAACTTTTAAAACCTCAAACTATGATGTTTACTAACTGTGGTGGTTGGTGAACATTCTTACTATTAACCAATGCTCAGTATAATTGGTGGCTGGATCCTGGTCAGTCACGCCTCCAAGCGGTGGTACTCCGCATGTGGATTTTGGGGGTGTGACAGAGTTGGATAAAGAGCAATACAGAACTAACCGTTTCTACAAATGGTGGGAACAAGGTGGTTATCAACCCACATTGGATGGGTGTTATCTACTTTCTGCAATTTTATGAAATAGGTCGAAGTAGATAAACTGAAAATAATGTTTTTGTGCAAGTGTGAAGTCACTTTGAACTTTTTTGTGACAACTGTGTTCTGTAATCGATGTACAATGTAAAACAATGTTAATTATGAATAAAACAATGTGATTTGGTGTTATTATATGTGTTTTGGTGTTATTATGTGTGTATTTGTGTTTGATGATTTTACGATTTGATTTGATTCTGATTCCAAGCTTTAAATCGCTTTCTAGAAGGTTATACGCAAACTGGTGCGTAAACGCAGTCAGTATAACGCGAAAAACACTCCGGGATAGTGACATAGGCTTAACATACCTTAAATAACCTTCACATAACTTAGAAATAAGTTTTGGATGGTTTGCTGTGTTGAAATCAAGTTTGTTCGATCGTAGGGACTATTTGTGTCAAACTGCGAAACTATACCGATTCGTATAGTAACGAACATTCCGGAACTTGATCATAAGTTAAACATACCCTAAATATCCTTTACATAGCTTAGAAATAGGTTTTGAGGGGTTCGGTATGCTAAAACAAACTTTATTGATCAATAGGGACTATAAGCATAAAAAAGTGCATAAGTTTGCATTTTCGAGCATATCTTACGTTCTGAATATATCCGGACATCCAAAAATTTATGTAATCATTAAAATATTTTATTTTAGTGATTGGCATGATAAAATTCCATTCGTCGCTTAATTTTGGATCGTTTTTGCGTTCGTTACGACTTCCATCGTAATTTACCGAACAACGCAACCGTACGACCAAACAAGCCAACATCTGAGATATTTTTTAGCACATTTTAAGTTCCCTATACTTTAACTTCATTTTAGAGCTTTGAAATGGGGTTAACGGGGCTTAAACGTGTCAAAAATGCATCGAAAACCAAGTTTTGGGGCTGCAGCGGCCTGTTCTGCCAAATTTCAAATTTGCTGACCTGCAGGGTCCTTACAGACTGTATGGACTTCCTCTTGCGGTCCGTAAGCAGGTGCCAGATATCAGAAAATGTTTTCCAGCTTGTTCCAGCTGTTCCACACCTTTGCACCTGGTTTCTTTGATTCTATGTGCTTGTTTTTGTCTCACCCCAAAATATCAGAGCATGGGGTGACTGGACCGGTATCTTCATTGCACAGCGAAAGCAAATAAGCTAAGACTTCTAGAAATTGAACGCCTGCTAAGTACTCGAATTCCCATGGGTTTTCCTATTCCAACCGTTCCATAGTTTTGAAAATGCAACCTGAGAAAGAACATACGAAAAAAAGTCACCATAAAGTTGAGCGAGTTCATATTTTGCTTTGAAAAGATTTAAAATAAATCTTTTTGATAACCGATTTAAAATTTGTGGAGAAAACATAATAGAATCATTTTTCTCGATATATCATATGAAAACTATGAGTCTAGCCCACGAAAATCTTTGTGCATTGCACGAGAGAGAATGGGTCGAGCCCAAAAGAGTCTTTGTAAGCAGGACCAACACATCCTCTTACTTGTACATAAGTTGAAAACGTTATCAAAGTTTGTAAATACATGTATTATGAGTTCGCGTCAAATGAATATTAAAAACATTTGAAAGTTCAGTTTATAAGTAGGTATGTAAAGCGTCTATGAACATGTGATCATTAATGTTTTGCAAGGACATTAATATATATGACGACATAGGAGGTACTCAACCCGCGTAGGCAATTTAAGTGTCTAACTCTCGACGATGGACACAACAGCACTCTAGTGGTCACCCCTGGACCGTGAGTGGGGCTCGCCCGTACCCATTAGATCTAACCTTTGTTCCTTGGTCCTCAAAAGGATTAATGGCACCTCAGTTACAACCTATGCTCACATGATCTAAGAGTTCATTCCATAACTTAATCATACCCAAGTTTGACATGTATTTCCCCCCGAAAGTTATAAATCCGAAAACCATTAAAAGAAAAAAGGGACATGAACTCACTGGGGTGTCTCGTTTTACATACACAGACCAACCCAGTCCTGTTATTGTAACTAGGACATTCCCGTCTCTAGTCATGAAAATCATGCACGTTTCGTAAATACGCATTTCTTTTGTAAAACCGGTATGTTTAGTCTAAATCGTTCGTAAACCATTTAAGATCCTGGAAATCCATTCGCAACACGGTTTAGAAATATGAGTTTTCGTTTATCGAAAAATTGTTTACCTTTGCAAAAACTTGCATGTCTTTCCACCCCCGAAAACATTTGTAAAAACGTAAAACTAGGAAAAAGTGGGGTTATGAACTCACCTTGACATTCCTGTGCAAAGCTAGCCTAGCGTGATTCAGCAGTGTCTTTCCAGGAACGTGAATTAGCTAGCGTGCCACTATGACATTCCTACGAAGGAATACTTATAAGTTTTCTAAATAAATCGGCGTAGCTAAACTACGTGTCCGAGCTCTACCGAATCGTTAACTCAACGATTCTATGAAAGTGTTATTGTTTTGATTTAGAATAACCAATCTACGGTTATTTGACCCCGCTTATAATTGGGACAAAACTAAGTCTTACGAACACCTAGTGTTCGAGAGGTTAAGGATATATATTTATATAAAAATATAAATATATTTATGAATCGTATTAGTCGTCTCGAAAAGTAGTACGGCTCTCCGTAGCTTTCGTGAGTCGTAAATCAATAAGTAAATAAGTATATACTCGAATCTCGACAGTTGAAAATGAATATAAACTACTATATTCAAATTATAAGAATATTCGGATTTTAGACGATCGAAATAATTATATGTAATTATATTTATTTTATGTGATTTTCGAATAATAAGTGTTGGAAATATAAATTCCAAATTCTGTCATTTGAAATAAATATAAACATTATATTTATTGTCATAAAGTGTTCGGAAATCTTGACGTTCGAAGTGAATATAAACATTATATTTACTTTATAAAGTAACCCGAAGTAACGACGTTGAAATAAATATAACAATTATATTTATTTTATAAAATCGTTCGGAATGTTGATGTTAGAAATAATATATACCTTATATTTACTTCCAAAAGCATTCGGGAGTATTGATATTCGAAATAAATATATACCTTATATTTATTTTAAATGAGTATCAGGTTTCATTAGCTCCTCACGTCGTCATAATAAAGATATCTTTATATTTATTTTATAATAAAATTCGGATCCAGTCAAGTGTCGCTTTTATACTATAAATACGTATCGTATTTTGGATTTCTAACGAAAATCGGACAGAGTTTCCTCTGTTTTTCGAGTAACCCGACAATAAAAGTTGTCATATTTATTTTCCAAAATTCAATCAGTCATTCAACAAACATTATATAGAGTTTACGTTAAATATATCAAAACGTCAAATGCAAAAGCGGAGTAATCACTAATGAATAAAATTTTCATCGAGTATATAAAAGTAAACTATTATTAGTTCGATTCGGGTCGAGCTCGGTTGCGTATAACTATAAATCTAAAATCTAATCTAACATATATATACGAGAGTTTTTTTTTTTTGGTAAAAGGGTTACCCCGGTGATTCTATATATCAACAAACCAAATAAAACAAGTAATGTGGAAAACCCACACTAGTTCAAACATGGGACATCCCCCATGAGAGTAAACCCGGACAACAAAAACAAGCAGCCAAAAACAACAATCAAACCAACTAGACTATAATCTAGAAAAAACAAAACAAATTTAATCAGCCGCCATCATCTTCCAAACGGCTTGAAAAAATACCCCAGGATTCCAGCAATCTTCTAACATTAGTGCTCTCCTTAAACTTAACCCCCATTAGCTTATAGCGAACCGTCTGCAAGATTAAATCACTCAGAACGTCAGGGGGTCTCGTCTGGTTCTTGAATATTCTGGCATTACGTTCCTGCCAAACAAAATAGATCGCAGCTGATACTATGAGCCGACTGATGAAATTAATCGCTAATTTTGAATTTGCACGAGCCGCTAACCAGTCTACAATAGCTTCCCATTCTGGAGGAACAGTATTCATACCCCCTTGCCACGAACCTTGATCCAAACTTGAGTAGAGTAGTTACAATCAAAAAACAAATGATTATGAGAATCAGTATCCGCGTAGCACAGAAGACAGCACATCATATTCATGTTTTTCCTTCTCGACAAATCCCATTGCAAAATTTTGTCTTGAGTTAGGAGCTTACGACGAATCACCAGCCACATGAAGAAAGCATGCTTAGGAATACATTGTGAAAACCACACAAGTTTTGTCCAATCTACCTCCTCAGCTCGATATCTAATAGAATGCCAAACCCGAGAAGAAGAGTATTCGGCTAGATCATTGCCATCATTCCACAAGAGATGATCAGGTTGATTAGAATCCGGACGAACATTATCAAGCTGGATTAAGACAGGAAAAGTATCCCTCCACGCCACAGGCCACCTCCAAGCCCCATTTTCATGAATCTCCTGCACCGTAGAATTAAGAGAAAAACCTGCATTTGAGATGGTTCTGGGAGTCAAAAAATTACCGAGCGGACCTAAGTGGCTCCACCAATCAAACCAAGCTGATGTGTTGCTTCCATCACCCAACTTAGACCAAATAAAATCTCTAATAAGGGGCCTAAGCTGTAATAACTTCCGCCAACTACAACAAGTAGTCGCCACAGCCTTGCAAATCCAGAAGCTATGTCCTTTAAGCCTATACGAGTGAACCCACTCCACCCAAAGAGAATCACGTTTAACCAAAATGCTCCAAATGTGAGAAATCATTAACGCTTTATTAACATCCCCAATTCTGCGAATACCTAAACCACCCTCATATTTTGGAACACAGATAGACTTCCAAGAAGCTTTGGCCTTCCCCTTATGAAACAAACCATCCGAAGACCACAAAAAGTTACGCATTTTGGCTTCCAATTCAAGAATGATCCGATTCGGAAGGATAAAAACAGAGGACCAGAAGATATGCATTGACGAAAGAACCGAATTAACAAGCTGTAATTTACCTGCAAAGGAAAGAAGCTTATTCTTCCAGTTGGTAATACGTTGATCCAATCTATCCACAAGAACCCTGCAATCTTTATAAAGAAGGCCAGAAGAAATAAGAGGAACTCCCAAGTATTTCACCGGCAAAGACCCTTCAACAAACGGCATAATGCTCAAAATATGATTTTTAACATGAGAGGGCACATTACAAAAAAAACCCCGTGCTCTTTGGAATACTAGGAACTAACCCAGACATATTTGTAAAGTTTGAAAGAGACGTCATAATGCATTGAACCGAACTAATGTCTCCTCTAGCAAACAAGAATAAATCATCCGTAAAACATAGGTTGATAATCCGCTGCTTCTCACATTTATTATGAAATTTGAATGACTTATCAATTCGGGCAGTCCGCTGAAGAATGCAAGTCAATACTTCCATAACCAATGTAAACAGATAAGGAGAAAGCGGATCACCCTATCGAAGACCACGCTTGCCCTTAAAATAGCCATGAACATTACCGTTAACACACAACGAGTAAGATGTTGTAGTGACACACATCATAATCCAATCGACCATCTTAGCATTGAAACCAAACCCAATCAAAACATTTTTCAAGAAACACCAATCGACCGTGTCATACGCTTTCTGAATATCTACCTTGAATGCACAACGAGGGGGGCCGTATGTCTATAATAGTTGTGTAGTAACTCTTGGGTGAGAAGGATGTTGTCTGAGATTTTTCTGCCGGGAACAAATGCTGATTGGTTTATACTAACCACTTGATTAAGAACATCCTTTATACGATCCACAATAATCTTACTCACACATTTGAAAAGGACGTTACAACAAGCAATTGGCCGATAATCAATAACTAAACCGGGAGAGGAATTCTTCGGAATAAGAGCAAGGAGGGTATGATTAATCTGACCAAGCAATCTACCTGTATTGAAAACTTTACCGAGTCTTAGCGTTGACTGAGTTGACTTCCATTGACCGACATTGACTGAGTTGACTCGGTTTAACCGAGTCAAACCGAGTTGATCCAAACCAAACCCGAAACTGACCCTAGCCGTCCCGTCCCATCGATTGCCTTTGACTTGTGTTGACTGCCTTGACCGTTTGACTCGGACCCGAACTTAGTTAACTCGGTTTAACCGAGTTGACTCGAACCAAAAACCCGACCTGTACTATGCGAACCCGAACCATGAATTGACCACTGATGACCGCACCCGAAACCTGAAAATGAGACCCGAAATGAATCTAAATCGAACTAAAACAAAATCTTGAATCAAACTTGAGCTGGAGGTGAAACAAAACAAGGCAAAACCTTAACCAAGACATGTCTGAACCGAGACATGCCCCGACCCAAAACCCGAACCACCACAGTTTGTCATCACCCTCTTCGTAGCTCCGGCGGCTTCCGCCGCCGTCAGTCACCACCCTGTCGCTGTCGACCACCCAACAGCCACCATCTCGGAGTGAATCCTCGAATCGCGGCTGCCAGTGACCAGATCCGTCACCTCCACTGCATATCCATGTTCATTTCCTGCACCAATATCAGTCGTAGAGAACTCGGATCTGTAAGGATCTTGTTAAAAAAGAGGAGGGGGAGAGTTGAAAAGTTACCGGTAATACCGAGGTTGCAGTTCTGAGGACATCATTTTCGGGATATTAAACTGAAGATGGAAGCCGGAAACATGTCAAAAGGGTCATCACCGCCGCCACTCACGGCGGCGTCGCCACTGAAACCGTCGTCGGTAAACCACCGGTCACTGTCGGCTCCGCTATTGGTCTCGTTGGTCGGCTGCTGATCTTAATCGAGAGGGAGAAAGAGATGTGGGAGTGCAGGGGTTTGTTTGGTGTGTGTATAATCTTGTAGATAAGGGTGCAGACAAAGAGAATTGAGAGGGGTAAGTGCAGAAACGGCTGAACAAGAATGAAGGGATTAGGGTTTTTACCATTAACACTTAGTTATATATATTAGGTTAATCTCTAGTGGGCTTGGGCTTGGGCCCAAGGCCCACAAGCCCAATCCCGTGTTTAAGGTTACCCAAACGCATTCACGAGCTCGTTTTCAAAACCCGAAATCGTCGAAACATCATAATATAAAATTTTAGTTTTAAAATGAGGACGGTCTTAGTTTGCTTGCTTCTAAGATTGGGGTGCCTAAGATGCTAGATTCGTACACTGCTACAATGTGTGCTGAGTCATGGGGAAGAAGCAGTTATGCTAGAGCTCTCATTGAAATTCAAGCCGGGGCTGAGCTAAAGAGGAGTGTTACAGTTGCAATCCCATCTTTAGAGGGTAATGGTCACTCAATGGTGGAGGTTAAAATCGAATATGATTGGGAGCCTTTAAGGTGCTCATCTTGTTGCGTGTTTGGTCATGAGGATAACTCGTGTCCAAAGAGCCCTCAGGTCGTTTCGAGTGGGGATTCTGGAAAGAAAATTGATGATTTTCAGGTTGTGGGTGCAAAGAAGAAGAAATCTACTAACCAAGGTCTGCACATGAAAAATCAGAAGCCTAAGGTAGTGTACAGACCAGTTGTAAACCCTAAACCAAATTCGTCCTTGAAGAAGCCGATGAACAATCAGGTATCAACGTCAAACCCCTTTGATGCCCTTAAGGATGATGATGGTGGTCAGGGAGGTAGTACTGTGGGTCGTATGGAGAAGAAAGAGAAACAGTCGAGTGACAGGCAGGATTCGGATGAAGAGGAGGTCGTTGAAGTCTACAATGAAACTAGTGAATTTATGACATCGGGTACTCATCCTTTTTCTTCGAAAGCAGGGGCAAGCACCTCTTCCACAAAATTCTCAAATGGTTAGGCCATTTTTGGTTCGTTTGAAGGGGTTGCTGGTTTGTGGCAACTTTATCTTTGATGATGGCGGTTGAGGATTTTGTTTTGTTTTTGCATTGTTTTGTCTACTAGATCTCTTTCATGATGTATAGTAGGCTAGGTTATGGGGTGTCATAGTTACTTTGTTTTGCTTTGTCATACATATATGGGGCATGTCCTATATATGAACTAGTGTGGAACACATCCTCACTACTTGTACTTATTTGCGGTTGCATTTTAATAGAATCACCGGGGTAACCCTTTACCCAAAAAAAAAATTATGTAAAATAAAATAGTATAGGTAGTCGTTGTCGTTGTCGTTGCGTTTAACCGTCGGTTTTTTTTTTTTTTTTTGGGTAAAGGGTTACCCCGGTGATTTTATATATCAACAACCATGAAAAACAAGTAGTGTGGTGAAACCCACACTAGTTCAAACATGGGACATCCCCCATGAGAGTACACCAAAAAACCAAAAAATAACAGCCAAGAACTACTAAAATAAAGCCAACTAGACTAAAATTTAGAACAAAAAAACACAATGGGAATCAGCCGCCTTCATCATCCAACTTATTGTAGATTTCCCAAGATTCCAATAGTCTTCGCACCCTGTTACACTCCTTGAACTTGACTCCAATTAGTTTATACCGAACGGTTTGCAAAATTAAAGTGGCCAAAGCATCTGGAGGTCTTGTCTGGTTCCTGAATAGTCTAGCATTCCGCTCCTGCCACACGAAATAGACAGCAGCAGCAACTATAAGCCTGCAAATAAAGTTAATCGCTGATTTAGAATTAGCCCTAGCCCCCAACCAGTCAATAACACAGCGTTTAACCGTCGGTTGCGAAAAAGAAATCGCGTAATTTGCGTCGTTGACCGTTTTAAACCGTTTTTCGATCCGCTTTCGACTACCGGCGTAAAATTTAATTACGAATTTAAAATATATCGTAAAAAAATAATATTAGTCGGCATTGTCAGTATTTCGTTCGGTTTCAGCGCGTTATCGTTTAATATTCTGCAGTTTCTTCGCGTATCGTCATACGTGCACTATAAAGTCGAATAGGCATTCCGATAGCCTAATTAAGTTAATTTGTGCCTTAAACACTATTTATTAACGCCTTAAACGTTTGTTAATTGCATAATTAGAAGCCGTTAATTACCGGTTGTCACAGTTTTGGATGCCCATGGTTTCACAAATCAGTGGGTATGATGTGTATGGCTTGGATCGAAGCTCGGGTTTCAAGAAACGATCCTAACGGTTCTAGATTTCCTATAAATACCCCCCACCCCTTTGCTCAAAACCCACTTGATTTTTCTGAGATTTCCCTAAGTTGAAGTGTTAACCACTTCATACTTGAGAATACTTGGAAAATCAAACTTGCGTGGACCCTTTGTAAGTCTTCCTTCGTTCTTTTATGCGTTTTTAGCTTAAAAGTCAAACTGTGTTTGGCTTTCTGCATTAACCAGTTTATGGTCAATGCGAAGTTCGGTTGAACTTCATAACGTGAGTGTAATCACGATGGTTATAGTCCCTAGTGACTATACCTACTGATTACCACGTTATCTAAGCTTAGTGACGAGTCGTAGTTTTGGCCAAAATGCGTATTTTTGCGTATTTTGTAACCAAACTACTCTTGGGTATCAAAACCGTTTGTTTTGATACCAAAACTTGTTTTCTAACTTAACTAAACATGTTTTAGCATGTTTAGCTCGTCACTTTTAGTTTAGTGCTTGTGTAGAGTCGTAAGTCAAGCGGACTAAACACCCGCTTAGACTTTCGAACACGACCCGTTTGGTCGATCATTAGGATCCGACCAAACATGCTTAGTGACCATAGTTGCATAGGGAATAACCTTCCGAGGTTATACCTTATGGTCACTTATGTTTAATTAGTTATATGATAGGTAGTTTATATGCCTTAGGTAAATAACCAAAATGACCTTTTCATGCATAATTGGTATTTAAGCGTATGTAACATAAACTTTTGTCACTTAATTGATTATGCAACATGTTTAGGCATATAATACTTGTCATAGGACTAGTTAGACGTCTCGAACACGCTTTGCGCGAACGATGCGTTAAAGTAGCGTAAGCTACCTTAATGGGTCACAATGGGTCGAAAGCACTTAGGTTAGGTTCCGATTTAGGATGTAGGCTTTGTTAAACCATATCACATGAGTTCCAACACTCATTTGGTTTACAAGACCTCATTCTATCCGATGTTCCGATTTAGGTGTCGATTGTTTGACTAGTGATTCGATTACTAGGTGATGCTTGATTTCTCTGGTTTACTTGAGTTTGTTGAAGTTCTTTTGATTGAGGATACTTTGCACTTCATGTGAGTACATAGTTCCCCTATTTTACTATTTTCAATTGTTTTGGGGTGATTCATATGTTAAACGATTTTTGTCACACCCCGACCGCGTAAAACAACAAATCGCGGCGGAAACATCGGGGCGTGTTGCAACAGAATTAATGTTTCATAACCATGGATACCAAAGAGTGTTTCGTTTTATTAAACATTGAATAATTACATCGTCTTGAAATCTAAATACACAATTTAAACATAGTCTATCATTGTTATTGAGTCACTAAGGCCTTGTCCAGTCCTATGTGAGCATGCATCTTATCAATCGATATCATCCAACAATACCTGAAACATATGTGAAAACGAGGTCAGCAAAGAAATGCTGGCGAGATACATAGGTTTTGTGAAAATAAGATTCATGACTTCTGTTTTTTGAAAAATGTTTAGTCATGAACCTTGTAATTTGCTTTGTCTTTGTAAATCATTTGAAAATAATAAGTTCGGATGATAAGTATAAATAAGAGAATAATGCATGATTAAATGAATAACCATGTAAAATGAGTTTGTGTAAGATAAGTTGTTTGTAAATCAATGTCTTGTGAAAAGTATGTTACTTGTAATAAATGTTCTATGTCTCAAACTGAAATGATTCAAATAACGCTACGATATGTAATACCATACAAACACTTATATATAGGAAGTACCAGCGGC
>JARYGA010035651.1:0-41494 GCA_030545235.1 Helianthus tuberosus | reverse complement strand
TCACAACTTTGCTGAAAAGTCGCTGTGATTGTGCATTTCATTTTGCAAAGATTTAAACTTGTTTGATTTCTTTATTTTGTTTAAGCATCGGACATCCTCTGCGTATACGTGAGTATCGACCTGGATGTTGTTGCCTAAACGTTCTGCTTTATTTTCTTTGGTGTTTCGTTTAAACTATCACCTCTGCGTATACGGAAGTATCGACCTGGTGGTTAAAGCCTAAACAACTTCAACTTGTTTTATTTTTCTTATTTTGTTTAAACATTGGACTTTCTCTGCGTATACGGAAGTATCGACCTGATTGTTAATGTTTAAACATTCTGCTTTGTTTTTGCACAAATCACAGTTGATAAAAGTTTAAAGGCATTACTTGAGTCAGTGTATTGCATGATGAGGGGATATGCTGAGATCGTGGGGTCCATAAGAACTTAGTGCTATCTTAATATACCTTAAAGTATCGGTAAGCAGATTGAAAGTTTTTAGATTGAGTTTATGTGGACAACAATATCGTCAATCAACGTGAATCGTTTAGAGCTGAAAATGTTTAAAGCTTAACGGTGCTAGTGATTTGTCGCATAAACTAATATGATCCTCTTTCGCAAACTCACAAAAATATGTTTGTACATATTTTATTTCTGCAGTTAATTTCTGTTATTGCATTTGTGTTTTATAGTTTGAAAAATCCAAAAAGATTTTTGACAACTGATGTTGAAAAGCTGATATTCAAAATTTCAAAGGCTAAACAAGATGAACAATTGGGTTGGATAATTGGTTTGAAAAGTTGAATCAAAATTTGGAATGTTTCAGGTTTTTTTTTAAAATCAATTTTAAATGAAAATGATTCTTAAATGTTTAGTTGATTCATTTAGTTGAATCACAATATTGTTTGTTATAACTGTGTGTTTGAGTTGTGTAGGTTTCTGATCCTGTTGCTACGAAAGCCAGGAAATGCATCAGAATCTGAGGAGAGCTTAAATTGAAAAAAACCAGGATTTGATTTCAATGGTGATAACAAATTCCAGACGGCGATCCCAGCTCGATGAAAGGGGGAGTCTGATGAGAGTTAGAGCCAGAGAAAGATCCGGGTATATGATTCCAGGAAGAGTTCCTGAAGAAGACCGATCGAGATTGAAGAGTTGTAATGTTGAAGACTCTCACTGAAGATTCCGTCAACATTCAAGGGGGAGTCTGTTGGTGCAGTTGTCTGTCGACTACATCTTAGTTCGAGTCTTAGGCTAGGGCTGATTGTATAGTGAATGAAAATCAAGAAACACATGAGTTAGATAGGTCCGCTTATGTGTCATGTCCGTATATGGGAACCTATTTGGTTAGGTCCGCTTATTCGTACATGTCCGTATATGGGAACCTACCTGTTCAGGTCCGCTTATACGAACATGTCCATATAAACGAACCACCCAATGTAGGTCCGCTTATTTGTCAGGTCCGCTTATATGGACATGTCCATATAAGCGAACCACCCTGGTCTATAAATAGGTGACCTATGAGCGGATCTATGTAAGAGCAGTTAGATGGTGTAACGGCGAAGCCCTGCCAATTTGTCTCCAGAGCTTGTACATTGTTAGCAAATCAATAAAAGAGACATTAAATAGTGAAATCAAGCTAAACAAAGACTGAATCAATGAATTCCGCCTCTGATTCAGTCTATGCACTCTTCTGATCGACTCGTCAGGTCGTATAACGTTCCTACAAGTTTTGTTGTAAAAAAAAGAAAATGATAGTACATCAGTGGATTATCACAGCATGCTAAAGAATTGGAAAGTTAAAATGTGATAAACGGTCTCACTGATGATGTGCCAGTAGGTTTTTGCACATTTAGTAGATTGTGTGGAGATATAAACCTAAATTTCAAACTTACTTATATCGTGGGGAACATCTATCGGATATATGGGTAACCCCCGAAATCTTGTTTGAAAGGTCCTTCTTTTTGAGATACTAGGTCTTTATGCTTAGTGATATCTGGGGTATTATCCCGGGACTTCTGATTTTGCGGAAGCAATGGCCTAGTCCCCGGAGAATACTTTTTACTTGCTTGAAATATAGCCCACCCTCAGCATTAAAAAATGATGAAACATTGCAAAATGCTAATCATGTGCTGTTGAAGAAAAGATCCTCTAAAGGGGACACACCAAAAGTCGAAGCCGTCATCTCTCTGATTTTGCGGAAGCAATAGCCTGAGTTCTCACGGCCCTGGCATTTAACCCTTTACAGATATCATCTAGGTATACTCACCTGTAAGACTGAATATTGGGATCTGGACACGGGAGTATATTCTGAGGTGGGACATGCGTATAAGTTTAAGTGATTAAAACATTAATCTCGTATCTCGAAACAGTTGGAATTTCTGTGAGAATTTAAGTGGATCAGTATACTGACAATCTAAGTGAATCGTTTAAGAACTTAAAATGTTAAAAGCTTAACGGTGTTGGTGATGTGTCTCAAAAACTGATATGATCCTCTTACACAAACTCACAAAAATATTGTCTGTATATATTTCTTTATTGCATTTCTTTAAAGTCAAAAATCCCAAAAGATTTTTAGTGTGTTTTAGCATAAATTTTTTGAAAAATCCAAAAAGATTTTCGACAACTGATGTTGGGGAGCTGATTTTCAAAATTCCGAGTGCTAAACATGATGAAAAGGTTTGGGAAAGTTTGTGAGAATAAATTCTTTCAAGTAATTTGCAGTGAATAAAATTTTAAATGTTTGCTTACAAGTGGTCATCAGAAATTTTTAAATATTAAATCATTCTATTTCTGCTTGAGATTTCTACATTTGTCAAAGTTTAAATTTGAGAAATTTACTTTGAGGTAGAGAATGTGCATGAATGAAGATTGATTAGAGCTAGGTTATGATTTCCAGACTGCAATCCCAGGTTATTGATAGAGGGAGTCTAAAGATATCTAGAGGGAGATAGAAGATTGTAGAGCCAAGTTCTGATCCTAAAACTAATGTTTATGCAAGCTGATGATGGTGATGAACTTAAGGAATCAAGAGACCTGATCAAGAAGAATATAGAGCCAGGTTGCGATTTTGGAAGCAAGAGAGTTAGAGGGAGATTAAAGCCAGGTCGAGATCCTGGAGATGAGAAGAAGACAGAGATTGAGGATGCTTTACATTGTTAGATACTTTGGAGGAGTTCGAGAAGACAGATAAAGACTGAAGATTGAAGACTCGACACTGAAGACTCGTCAACATCTGAGGAGGAGTCTGTTGGTGCATACGTCTGTCGACTTCGTCTTGTATTGAGTCTTGTATTGTATTAGATAGATTAGGGCGCACAAAACGAGAAAAGTGAGTTTGTAGGTAATTTCGCACGAAATAACACTTAGGTAATTCCGTACGAAATTAGGTAGTGATTTCCCATGAAACCTAATTTCGTGTGAATCTTAATTTCGCTTGAGCAGGTTCGTGCGAAATTAGCTCACCTATAAATACTAGGTGTGTCTTGTCATTTGTAACTTTCCGGTTTGAGAGCCGAAGTGCTGCCGAAGTGTCAACTCACTGTAAAACTTTGTCAAATCAATCAAAAGATAGTTTAAAGTGTATATCTAGCTGAACTGAACTTAATACGTTTGTTTCCGCCTCTCGTATTGAGAAAAACTCTTCTGAACGACTTGTTTGGTCGGTAAAACGATCCTACATTGTGACAGCCTAGTTGTTGAGGAGTCTGGGCTCATGGTCTTTCGTTTATGGCTGGGCTGAGCATCCTGAGATGATGCAGTTTTATCGGTGGATTCGTCTGATGATTCGCTGGAGGCATCGTCGGAGGAATCTTCAGAAGAATCGTCGGTAGAATCATTGGAAGAATCGCCGGATGAATCGATGACGATTGCTTGATGAGCTTGTTTGACAGGATTCTTGGAGAAGAATCCGTCTAAGACTCGTTTGCTGTTGATTTCTACGGCCAAGCGATAGGTTTCTGATACGTGGTTGAAAACCGGTGTTCGTTATTGCGTAACTTTGTGTTTTTATATAAGTTTTAATCTCGAATGGCCTACTTTTAATTAGATTTGTATTTATGCAGGTTTAACGAAGTTTAAGGAGCTTTTTGGGAGCTTTACGAGTCACCGGGTCGAAAACCGGAGCACCGGAACGCATTACGGATCAAACGGGAGCGAAACGAGCAAAATCAGAATTCGGAGTTTTGAGAGCCCGTCGCCGACGGGTCCCAAGCCGTCGGCGACGCCCTTCGGATAAGCCCGTAGGCCACTAATTCCCGTATACAGACTATTAGCCCGTCGGAGGAGAAAAGAAAACCACAGCCCGTCGGCGACGGGTTGAGGACCGTCGGCGACGGGTGGTAATTTACTGAAACGAGAATTTTTGTTAACTATGGGTGAAACTCGATTTCTATTGGGGGAGAGGCATTGAAGTTGGGAGTTACACTTGTTTTGAGTTTGAAACTTGTGCTTGGAGCCACAATTCACCTACCATCCATCTATCTATCATCTCTACATCACAACATCATCAAGAATCATCATCAATCCATCTACACAATCAATCATTCCACAAACCCTAATCCTTCTACCACTATCATTCTTCACCAAACATCCATCATTCACCATTCATACACTTTTCAAGCTTCAAGATGACTTCCTTTGCATTCCAATCATCCGGTGATCAAGTTGCATCAACCATGAGCGGCTAATCATCTCGGTTTCACCCCGGTGTAGGTAGTTGTTAATTTTAGGGTTTCAATTTGTTCTTGTTTCATCTTAGTGACAATTTGTATTTGGTTTTTGAAACTTTCGACAATAGTATTACATTTGTTACGAATTCGTGAATTGTCGAACGATGTTAAAAGTTATGACTTTGTGAAACGGTGATATGTAATTGTACGTTGTCTTTGTTAGGATTTACTTGTGTTGATTACAAAGTGTCTTTTTGTCCGTTCTTCGGGGCGTTGATAGTTAGTAGCACCTAAGTCACGGTACACTAAATCCGTTAATCAAATGCATTTGAGTTGAAACTAAAACTTATAGAAATCCTAGGTTAATAATTACCGAAACCGGGTGTGATTCCTTTTTATTATTATTGTTCTAGTATCCAAATTTCTTGCAATCGTTAATCATTAGTTGTTAATCAGTCTAATCAATTCACTTAGTTTAAATTCACATCTTTCTACTAAACAAAAATACAAAAATATCTGGCAAGCTTCATAATTGTGACAATTGTTTTAATTCATTCGAATCCACACACAAACCACATACTCTTCGTGGTTCGACCCCTTACTACCACTAACACATTGTTAAGGGTAATTTGGGCTTATAAATATTATCTTTGACCGGAGCGCGACAGTCCGATCAGTTTCTTCGATGGTAGCAGGTCTTGCAGCTTCAACAAAATCGCCCACACACTCAGGCAAGCCGCGAATGTACTTCGTGATGGCTTTTTCTGAAGTGTTGACTTGACTTGGGCAGATTATGCTAAGCTGTTTGAACCTTGCGGTGTAGCCAGCATTGTCACCTTCGGCTTGCTTGATTTTCCAAAATTCGTCTTCTAGCTTCTAGACTTCGTGGGGAGGGAAGTACTCTTTCTTCATGAGCTCTTTCAACTCATCCCAAGGGAGAACGTAAGCTACGGAGATCCCACGTTTGTTACGTTCAGTTGTCCACCAGTCGAGTGCTTGCGATTGGAATACTCCAGTTGCGCAAGTAGTACGGAAACTATCGGGACACCCACTCTGACGAAGGGTAACTTCGATAGAATCGAACCACTTGAGTAGTTGGGGCACACCTCTGTCACCCGTGAACTCCATTGGGTCACAGGGTTTGAAGTGTTTGTAGAGGAAAGCAGATTGCGGCGCTTTCGTCTTAGAGTCTTCTGAGGTTCGAGAGTTGCTGAGAGAGTGCACTTGAGCGACAATTTGAGGAATGACCTTGGCCACTTCCTTGGCCACAAGTGAGGCAATCCTCTTCTCGGCGCTTCGTTTGGCTCTTCTCCTAGCTGTTTGTCTCGAGGTAGGGTCGTTTGAAGACATCTAGACAGAGAGAGAATTGGAGTGAGATTCGATCATAATGATTTTTGAGTTTTGCGATGCGATTGAGCGCGATCAAAACTTGTAGCGAGTAGTATAATAGATTTCACATAGGAGCCACATAGGAGACACGAGATTCCTAAGTTCTCACAAAATTGATTTGTTTTGTATATATAAATAGTTGTAGTTTATGCTTATACCCACACATGTCGGTGTAGAATGCGCGAGGACGCGATGTAGAGAAAGAGAGAGCGAGAGCGAGTAATTAGACATTAGTTTTGTTGCGAACATTCGGTTTTCGTTTTAGATTGTGATGGCTGTGCGAGTTGTGCGATTGCAAGAAGCAAGGAGCGAAAATCAATAAATCGAGAAATCAATAAAGCGTAAAGTTTTAAATTGTAAACACATAAGCGTAAATAGGGTCCATAAAGCGTAAAATCGATGAGTCGTATGCTAGAAAAATAGATAGAGTGCCTCAGGTGTTTAGGCGTCGACTACCCAAGGTAACCCAACTATACCCAACAAGTTCGTGCACGCGTGTTGCCCTAGAAGACTCATGCTTCCACTGGGATGCAGCTCATGGCATTCGTCTTCCTAGTCATCGCGTGGCTCGAGTTATCGTTATAGCCGAGTCCTTGGTGAGAGCTTTTGAAAATTATTTTTATAGTGAGTGGAACGGTTTATTAAGGTACGGGTTTCACCCCTGACTTAATTACTTCGCTCCTAGCTGTGGTTGTGCTCTTCGAATAAGTTCGAGAGTTCCACTAGATTTTGAGATGGACACTTTCGCTGAGATGTGGATGTCACTCCTAGCTCAACGGAAAGCTCTCGTGATAGAAAATGCGCTGAGTGAGCGATCTTATCGAGAGTTCTTGGTTTTCACGCCTGATCTTGACTGGACCACTCGGTTGTGTTATGCGAATACTTTCGAAAACATGTGTATTGTGTTGGCCATAGGAAAGGCTAAGTAATATTCTAGCCTTAGGAAAGGCTCTTCGTGTGAAATTGTAGTATGCGGCGTTCACGCGAAATAGTAGTTTTTAGTAAATTCGAACGAGAGTATCAAGTAGGCCCGTACAAATCCTACTGGATTCATATGAGTCGGCCTGTTGGTACTTAAACTATAGACTAGGTCATTTCTAAGACATCGACCCGGACTAGGTCAAGTCTGGCCTAATTCCCTATAGTTATGGCTCTGATACCAATCTGTCACACCCCAACCGATGGCAGAATCATCGGGGCGCGACACTAGGCGAACCAGATTGCTCAAGAGAATCCATAACAACTATATTGCGACAGTATTTAATGCCATACTAATAAACAATACATTCACATAAGTTATCACAGATTTCTTGTCCTCTCGAACAATACAAATCCGACAAAATAGCATTTAGGTGAGTTTCTAGACTTCCTAGCTTGATTTGATGTAGACTACGACTAAACTTGCAACATATGTTAAAACAACGTCAATACAAAAGTATTGGCAAGTATACAAGTTTTGATAGAGTAGCATAAATAGTTAAAAGTGCTGCGAATTACCAAATACATAAATGAGATACCTCAACATACATGCATACAAGACTGATACTACCAGCTAAGTCACTCGAGCTGCGATTGCGATTGCTATTCATCCTAACTAGACCCCGTCGGGTGCTATAGTTCTATACTAGTTAAGGCGGGACCTCGCGAGTATAAGTCCTAACACATATGTAACTAGCATCACGTGTAAATATGCATATCAGTTATTCGCAAGTGATAAACAGTTTGATTGAATAATTTGTTTATTAAATTTGATTTGATAGGAACGTATGTTACACCCAAAATGCGATAAAAAGGGGTTCGAGTATACTCACAGTCGGTGCTCAGCAAGTAAACACAACTTGGTTGGATTGAAAGGAGCGCGTCTGAGATTAGCCTGATTGCAGATTGACATCGTAAGCGTTGCATAGTGCGTTAAACAGTGTAAAGTGTCAAAGGTTCGGACAGTACTTCGATCGGATGGCAATCCGATCGGGTGGCCGGTCGATTTGGGTGACAATCCATTCGGATGGTCATCCGATCGGTTGACCACTCGATTGGATTGCTACCTCGTTTGGGAAAGATGTGTTTGTGTATGATGGTTTGCCATTTGAAGTTTTCGTTGTAGCATTTTGAAAACAGAGAAGTATCTCTACCTTCCAGGTCGGTCGATCGAATGGCCGGTCGATCGGGTGGCAACTCGATCGGGTGGCTGTTCGATCGGACGATGATCCGATTGGCAAGACACTTTGGTTGATGATAAGCTCACAGCAGACTGGTCACTCGATCGGGTGGCAGTCTGATCGGGTGACAATCCGTTGGAACTGATGTGCAATGAAGATGTGTAAAACGTTTAAGTGTTGAGGATCCAAAAGCCAGCCGATCGGATGGTCGTTCGATCGGACAGCAATCCGATCGGACGGCAATCCGTTCGTCGTTCAGATCTTTGAATGTTTGAAAATTGTTTAAGTCTTAATTCCAAGTGCAATCCGATCGGATTACGGGTCGATCGAGTGGCAGTCCGATTGGACGGTAATCCGATCGGACGACAATCCATCCCGCAGCCTGAATATTTCACAAATAACGCCAAGACACCACGGACAAATGATAAGGAAGTTTCACCTTCAACAAAAGAAACTAGTTATTAAAGTCATTAATACAAAACCAAATAAAAAGTGCGAAAAGATTAAAAAACAAAAGTATTACACTAAATGCTTGTCTTCACCAAGTGATGTAAGAGACTTAGGCAAACATGGCCTTTGATTGTCAAGAACTCTTACTATCAATCTTGGACCCCGAGACTACTACACACACTCTATGATGGATGATGGATGATGGTGGTGGATGTGGGTGTTGTGATGGTGGTGGAGTGTGGGTGAAGTGGGAGAGAGGTGGTTTGTCAAAGGATGCATTTGTAATGAACCAAACACCCATATTTATAGCCTGCACAGAAGCCCGGACACGGCCCCATGTCCATCCTCTTTCTCTTTTTTAATTTAATGCAGTTTGTCTGTATTAGTTGACCACGCCCCCGTGTCCGCTGGGCATGGCCCCGTGTGCAGAAGCCTATCTGTACTATCAAGATTTGCTTGGATTCTGCGAATCTTAGCGTTGACCACGGCCGTGTGGAGCTGGACACGCCCCCGTGTTGGGAAATAGAAGTGTCACACCCCCAAAATCCACACGCGGAGTATCACCGCTTGGAGGCGTGACTGACCAGGATCAAGCCACCAATCATATTGAACATAGTAAGTATTAAATATAAAACAATCAAACCAATATGAAAGGTGTTCAAAACATAAGTGTAAATTCAATGTTTAGCGGAAGCATAAATAAACCCAATCATAAGTAGCCATTTCAAATGTTTAAATATTGTTCATAACATCCACAAACTGTGCCCACAACGACCGTGCCTCCCGTGCAAGCTCCATAAGTACCTAAGGTCCTGCAAGGCATTAATTTCATAACACACTAAACACTTGTACGATTTAATAGGTTGGGCTCGCACAAGGGAGAGTCGTTGTGGGACATGGACAGCTGTGTGCCATGTTAAACATTTGGATAATTGAACTTTTGATTTGGTTTTAAACATTATGCTTCCGCTCATAACTAAAACTATGTTTGAATTGGACATTAACTGTGTTGGTTGAACTTTTACATTTAATTACTTACTTGTTCCATATGATTAGTGGTTTGATCCTGGTCAGTCACGCCTCCAAGCGGTGATACCCCGCGTGTGGATTTTGGGGGTGTGACAAGAAGCTTCTACAACTTTGTCTTTTCTGCAGACACCTGGGCACGCCCCCGTGTCCGCTGGGCACGGGGCGTGTTCAGCCTTCTGTTGTTCTGTTTTTGCTTGGGAAGATGATGTCGAGGGGTCAGGCATGTCACATTTATTCCTTTTCTTGTATTTGTGTTAGATTTAGCTGTGTTTTTGCTTCTTTTGTTCATTTACGCTCATTTAACCCTGAAAATACAAAAGGAAGACAAAAGCACACTTTTTCCAACATTAGTACTAAAAAGGGTTAGTTGTATGCCTCATTTGATGTAATTTATATGTTGCATTTTATACACATCAATTACTAATGTTGAGCGTCGGAGGGTGGTCCAGAGACCCTGGTCTCTAGCCCCTTCTAACGGGTTCTTTCGTGTTGTAGGTACGAGCTAGGAGGTGACGAGGCTGACTTGGGGAATGTTCGTACCTTCCCCTGACCTTATCCTTGTTTGTTTATTAAAATGTGTGGGCCAGAATGCTTCTCAGGTTTCTCAAATAGGTTGGAATTCTCTTAGGATCCCTACCATATATATATATATACATACATATATACATACATATATATATACATATATATATGTATATATGTATTGAAAACTCCCCGAGTTATAAGAATCATAAGAACTCCTACCTGCTAACTGATTTTTAAGGTTTTTCCCCTTAACCTTCTATTTACAATAAACCTAGAGTTGAAAAAAATTGCATGTGAAAAATTACATAAATGTAAACTTAAAAACCTTATCGTAATTTTGACGGCGATTTATTTATGTAACGTTTCTTACACTCATGTAAACTCGAAAATCACAAGTTTAAAACTTATCTGATATTTCCAAACTAACTGAAACCTAACGCAGTTTGTTGATGTCAGGTGCCATGTTATTAAACAAGTGTCATATCAGATGCCATGTCATCAAAAAAGCTACGTCACTAAACAAGCGTCACATCATATGTCACGTTATAAAAAAAGCCACATTAGATGTCACGTCAGTAAACAAGTAACACATCAGCAAAAAAACAAATTGGGTTAGGGTTTAGTTAGTTTGGTAGTGTCAGAGAAAATAAGTTAAAAGTTGGGAGTGACGTAGTACAATTCGTAAGTTGAGAGTGCTATTAGTCAAATGATGAAAGTTATGGTTATTTAAATCCAATAACCCTTTATAGAGGTAGGAGTTCTCACAACTCATAGAACTTATTATATATATAGGGGATCGCTAGAATGAGAACCACCACGAGTTATGAGAACCACGAGAACCGCGCCCCGCGGGTGGCCGTCGGCGACGAAATTTTTTTTACACCTAGATCCGTATATTTTAGCGGGGGGTTTAAATTTTCGGTTCAAACGGCGCGCCCGAGGGGGTAGTTTTTTACGCCCAAAGTTTGGGTTTTTTTAATTTTTTTAATTTTTCTTTTTTTTTTACCAAACTTTGGGCGTAAAAAACTACCCCCTCGGGCGCGCCGTTTGAACCGAAAATTTAAACCCCCCTCTAAAATATACGGATCTAGGTGTAAAAAAAATTTCGTCGCCGACGGCCACCCGCGGGGCGCGGTTCTCGTGGTTCTCATAACTCGTGGTGGTTCTCATTCTAGCGGCTCCCTATATATATATATATATATATATATATATATATATATATATAGGGGACCGCTAGAATGAGAACCACCACGAGTTATGAGAACCGCGAGAACCAAGTGCCACGGAGGGGCGTTGACCATGATTTTTTTTTACAACTAGATCCGTATATTTTAACAACATTCGTAAAAAAAAAAATTCAAACGGCGCGCCCGAGGGTGTAGTTTTTTACACCCAAAGTTTGGTGTTTTTATTATTTTTTTGTTTTTTCTTTTTTTTTTACAAACTTTGGGTGTAAAAAACTACCCCTCGGGCGCGCCGTTTGAAATTTTTTTTTTACGAATGTTGTTAAAATATACGGATCTAATTGTAAAAAAAAATCGTGGTCAACGCCCCTCCGTGGCACTTGGTTCTCGCGGTTCTCATAACTCGTGGTGGTTCTCACTCTAGCGGCTCCCTATATATATATATATATATAGGGGAATGCTAAAATGAGAACCACCTCGGGTTGTAAGAACCATGAGAACTACACCGTAGGGGGCGCGGTGGACCAAATTTTTTTTCATAAACGTAGATGCATGTATAAAAACAACATTTGTAAAAAAAATGGCGTGTGTGTAGTTTTGAGTGCCACAAGTTTGTGTTTACGGGACCTGTAAATCTGGCCGGAAAATTTACGGGTCCCGTAAACACAAACTTGTGGTGCTTAAAACTACACCCACGATATTTTTTTACAACTCGAGGTGGTTCTCATTTTAGCGGATACTTATATATATATAGGGAGAAGATCATGCAAGAACCACCTCTTATTGCGAGAACCGCGAGAACCACAAAAAATGCCTAAAAATAGCTAAAAATCACACAAATATTTTTTTTAGTATTTTTTATATAAAAATCGCTACTTTTCGAAGCAAAAAAAAAAATTTTAAATTTTTTTTTCTTAAAAAAAAAAAAATTGCCACTAAAAGTAGCGATTTGAACATAAAAAATATTAAAAAAAAATTTTTAGATTTTTTTTGGGTTTAGTTTTTAGCATTTTAGCTTGGGGGGTGGGGGTTTAGGTTTTTTTGGGGGGGGGGGGGGTGGGGGAGGGGGGTTTAGGTTTTTTTTGGGGTGGGGGGTAGGTTTTTTTTAGGTTTTAGTTTTTAGCATTTAGCTTGGGGGGGGGGGGGGGGGAGAGTGGGGGGTTTAGGTTTTTTTTTTGGGGGGGGGGTGGCGGTTGGGTTTTTTTAGTTTTTATTTTTTAGGTTTTTTTAGCTATTTTAGGTTGTATTCACATTGGTTCTCGCGGTTCTCGCAATAAGGGTGGTTCTCGCATGAACTCCTCCCTATATATATATATATATGTGTGTGTGTGTGGGGGGGGGGGGGGAGAGGATCATGAGAAAACTAGATATAAATGAGAAAACTAGAAAACTAACTAAAAACCACTAAAAAGGAGGGGAGACTTTTAATGAAGGAAGGGGGGGGGGGGGGGGGGGCTTTTAATGAATGAGGTGTAAAATTGGAAAAAAAAAATATATATATATATAACTTTTCAAACATTTCCCATTTCTCCATACGTTATCATTTTAAAACAAAAATGACACTATAAGATCACAAATTTTTGTATCTTTCATTCAAGTATATTCGAGCATATTTTTTATGACATAAAAAAAGATTTATGGTGTCATCTTGTTTTCAATACTATTATTATAGTAGTGCACATGTGCAATATAACATGTACTACAATTGCATTACATGCTTAAAATTAGCTTTTTGAGTCTAGTTTAGCTTTTAAGGTTAGTTTTTTTTAAGGTTTAGGATTAGGTTTTTGGGTGTGGGGGGAGGGGGGTTTAGGTTTTTGGGGGGTGGGGGGGTTAGGTTTTTTCGGGTTTATGTTTAGGGTTTAGTTTTAGGTTTTCGGGGGGGGGGGGGGTGGGGGGTGGGGGGGTTAGGCTTTTGGTGGGAGGGTGAATTTAGGGTTTTGGGGGGTGGGGGTGAGTTAAGTGGTTTAAGCTTTATGTATTAGTGCACATGTGCAGTACAACAAAAAAAAAAAAACGTTTTTTTTTTTAATTTTTTCCATACATTAAAAGTAGCGATTTTTCGATAAAAAATTGTAAAAAAAAAATTATTATGTCTTTAGGTTTTTTTAGGTTTTTTTGGTTTTCTCATTTAAACTAGTTTTCTTATGATCTATCCCCATATATGTGTATATATATATATATTTGTATACAAGGGAAAGATACTTTGAGAACCATCCCTAGTTCCAAGAACATACGATAACCATTTCCAAAATAAAAAAAAGTACTTTGTACATTTTAGGTAAAAAGTACTATTCAGTTATATTGTTTTAAAAGAAAGAGTACAATGCCAAAATGGTTTATGTGGTTTGATCAGTTTTGCCAGTATAGTTCAAAGGCAAGAAGATTCACCATTGCCAATTTGATCCAACTGAGTTAACCTCGTTCATGATTCTTAGTTAGTTAAGGGGCAATTTTGTCATTTCCTTTTTATTGTATTAAAATTAAACCTCAAGGGCTTATCCTGTAATTTGTCCAAGACAAAAAAAGAGGCTTGCTGCCCAAGCTTTGAAAACCCGATCAGAATATTTTGATTCTTCATATCTTCGACAAAAATCGTGATATTGTGTTTTCTAAACATAAATTCCGAACCTAGGCAGCATACAGAACAAATCGCACACAATAATTCGAACCAAAACGTGCGACTATCGGACAAAATTGTTTATTTTCTGAAATCGTCGAAACCAACTCAAATCGCGAACCTTTTGAGACGTGGCTTGGGTGGGCTTCGCTGGGCTGACCCACATTGAAGACGGTATGGTAGGGCGGAGGTTTGGGCGTGGCCAGCCCAAACCTTCAGATTTATATTTTTTATAAACAAATTTATATTTTTTAACAATGTTTTTTAAATAAAAACCGATTACATTTTAAAATAAAGGAAATTACATAAAAAAATTCCTAGTGCTTGGAATATTTTTTCTTTATCTCTTCTCTCATCTCCAACATTAGTTCCAACTCTTCACCTGATAGGTGATCGATGGGCTGGGCTAGAAATTTCATATCATCTCGTCTTTGTTTCAGGACATTCCTAGCTTCTTTGCTCTTCCGAATTTCGACCCTTTGTTGTTGGAATACGTTAAATGTATCTAACTTGCATGCAAAGTCTTCCAACTGATCGCTGTATACTCCCCTACGCAAGCCCGAACTCCCAACTGAAGGCGATGGTGTACCCGATCTTGATTTTTGAGCGCGTCTTTTTACGACATCTCTTCCGTATTCTGGCCAGTTTGGCGAATCATCCACATCGTCCCCCAACTCTAGATCTCGTGCATCCGATTGGGCTTGGGACGAGGGTGTCCTTGACCTTTTGGAAGACGTGTTAGTTTCGCTACCACTACGGATATTCGCCCACTTGGGATGGAACTTACAAATGTCCCAACAATTCATGAAACGGAAGTCGCCCCCACATTCGTTTTGTATGTAACCAATGCATTTGTAACAAAGTCGGCTTCGGTTTCATCACTTTTTGGGTTTTGCTTTGCCTTATGTAAATAACCACTAAATTTGGTGAGTTGCCCGCTTATCTCGGTCCACTTCGAGGATAAGTTATCATTTTCACGATAAAGCTCCCTTCCATTTCTTCGTGGAATGCTTTACTGATCGCGTCCCACAAATGGTTTCTATGTTGAGAATTTCCTATTTTAATAAAAACAACATTTAATATATTACAAAGTTATATAATAAAAAACATAAATCTATACTATATTATAATACATGAGGGAAGGATTCCCAAAAGTTAAGAACTTCTTCTCTCATTATTTATAAATAAACCCCTAGAATGAGGGTAAAGTGGTCTTTTAAACCATAATTATTTTTTAGTCCCTCAATCTATTACATTTAAATCCTTGACATTTAACATAATTATGGGTAATTAGTTACACTTCCCCCCTCTTTAATTCTTTAATGTATTCCTGCGATATCTTACAACCCGTAATGTCTTAAAAAAAATCCGAAGGTACCATGACGATCGGCACATTTTTTTAAACGTTTCGATAGTTGTCTTTTTTAGTTTCGTCGTGCGTTCATAAAGTACAAATAGCCGATACGTAAATGTACAATTGATTAAAGCCAACATTTGTTTTTTACCCAAGCCAGCTTTGACCATTACCTAGCTACCGTGCATTAACATTTGTTTTTTACCCAAGTTTTTTGTTTTGAACGACATTAATAAACTAAAATATTCCCTAATTTTACTTGTACAGAGTCAGTTTGTTGTGGCATGTTTAATATAGTATAGATAAAACTCACAACAAACTTCCTATTAAACATGCCACAACAAACTAAACAGGATATGTGCATCTTATTTTAAAAACTTAAAACTCACAACAAACTTCCTAAATAAATGGATGACCAATCTAAAACTAAACCCTAATGGACTAATATAAATACATAGCAAACACTCACAATTCTACATTTCTATTGCTAAACAGATTTAAAATATGGAGCCAGTTCTGAATTCACTTGATGCGAAAAAACAAGCATGCGATATTGAAAAATCTAAGGTCGGTTCTATGATAAGTTTTGTTATATCGCAATAATGAATAATTGTTTTCTTTTATTTACTTTTATGTGAATACTAACTTATTTGATTTTTCAGATTCAACACACCAATTTAAACACCCCAGTTGTCGAACAAGCTTTTGTTAGTTTTTAAGTAATATTTTCGCTTATAATCTTTCATATTAACAAGTTCGTTATGTTATTATTTGGTGTTTTATTGTAGGATGATGGTGATAATATTGTTGAAATTATTTCTTATAGTGCAATGTTCAGTCCATACAAGTCTAATCTTCAACGTCAATTTAGTAAAGAGGTAATTTTAAAATTTATTTAATCTTTTTTAAATTTTTTTATTCAATATTTGTTTTTTTATAAAATTTATTTAATCATTTTTTTACTTTTTTATTAAATTTTTGTTTTTAAGGATCAGAAGTATGAGAATCAAAAGAAAAGATCTTAGAGACTCTCTGAATGAAAATGGGTCGAGGTTATAAATTTAGATGATTCTGAGGACGATGAGGAAGAAGATGAATTAGATGATACTGCTGATTCGAGCACAAACAAGAAAAACGGTCAAAAAAGAAGAGAAATTAGATGAAATATATCAAGTGTTTTTATGTTTTTTTTTCATTTTCAGTTGTTTTTGTTTGATCTAGACTATCCCATGAATAATAAAGTTTATTTTATATTTGAAGTTTATGTTTTGTGTTATTTTATTGCACTTATAATTTACATCTCGATTGAACTAATATACTTTTGTCATTTGTTTAGTATTTTTTATTAACAAACAAATCTTTACATGTTTAAAACAGTTTTTCTATACTTTATTTATTATTATTTTTTATAACAAAACAAAACTTTGATATTTAGTAGATAGAAGATAAACTATGTTCCAAAATTTTAGGAATTATTTAATACTAATTTACGATATTAGTAGATAGATAGTAAACTATATCCCAAAATTTTAGGAATTATTTAATACTAATTTACTATATTTATTTAATACTAATTTACGATATTAGTAGATAGATAGTAAACTATATCCCAAAATTTTAGGAATTATTTAATACTAATTTACGATATTTAGTAGATAAATAGTAAACTATGTCCCAAAATTTTAGGAATTATAAGTCAACTAATTAGGTCCTCCAAGTTAATTATATGGGATGAGGCATCGATGGCGAAACGTCAGGCGATAGAGGCAGTTGATCGAACATTGCAAGACATTATAGGTATTAGGCTCCCATGTGTAACACTTATGACATATATCCACCACAATAATGTTATCATATACAAATAACAAAACTACCAGCAACGAGTGCCGCAATCCAAAGTGTCGCCCCCGCCGCATCGTGCGGGCACCCTACTAGTATTAAAATAAGGGCTACAAAATTTTTAAAAATACCTAAAGTTGGATGTAGAGATTTCTAAACCTAAGCCCTCACCAATGAAACTTCTTCTTTAAGGACCCATCTTTGTGGTTTTCGTTTGGCGCTTTCAAGTGCTTTCCCGGCCTCGGTTTTTTTCTTGTAACTTCTCTTCTTGATGGGTTTGAATGCGGAGGGACCATCGATGGGGGGTTGAGTTTCAGGGACGGTTTCGGGTTGTGAAAGGTTGATTGACGTTTGTGAAAGGTTGATGGGCGTTTGTGGAATCGGGCTAGGTATAGAATCGTCGGTGTGAGGGAAGTTAGTATACAAACGATTTTAGAGATAAACGATGCGTAACCAGCCATATCCGACATAGTGGAGTGTATTAAAAAGGAAGCAACTGGACGATTGGGTGGTGGGCTAGGTGTTTCTTGGAATGCCCACGGATTGTTCGGGTCAAAACCACGATTATGAGGATTCATTTTTCGTATTGTGGTTGGATGAGAATTTTTTTTAAAATAAGATAGAGATGATTATAGAAGAGGTGGAGTAGTTGTGGTAAAAAAATGTATAGAAATGTGAATATTTATAGTGAAAAAAAATATATTTTTTAAAAACATAGCCGTTGGCCAACGGCTAACCCAACCGGCTACTTTTCATGGCCAATGAAATCCCGCCATGTCAACTTGATAGCCCCCCCAACGCCCGGGCTGACACCCCCGCCCAAGGGGCCACGCCGAAACCCAAGCCCACCCGGGGTGGTGACTTGGGCGTTTGTACCCAACCCGCGCCCTATACCCCATAGTCTAAGGTGGAAAAGTTATTTTGAAAAGTTAGGAATTCTTGGCTTTTTTAAACTATATTTTAACTTTTCTTGAAATATTATCTTGTATACATAACTTAGAGTTTGTAGGTAGTTATTTGTTTTTTTATGTTTTAGTTCACCCATTATACTATATAGAGTGAATTGTCATTTTAGTCCCTGAGGTTTGTCTAAATTTGTCAATTTAGTCTAAATAGTTTTTTTTTCACCTTTGGGTCTCTGGCTTTTCCCTTTTGTTGCCATTTTGACCACATACCCTAACTCCATCCAAAAACCCCATTTTTAACCAGAGTTATTTTATGGATTTTCATTTTAAATCTTTTCAATTACCATTTTGATCCAATTCAAAAAAATCAAAAAAATTCTAAAAATATAAAAAATATTCTAAAAATATCCAAAAAATTCTAAAAAAAAAAATCTAAATTTTTTTTCTAGAAATCAAAAAAATTCTAAAAAGTAAAAAATAATTTAAAAAATCTAAAAAATATAAAAAAACAAAAAAATTCTAAAAAATCTTTAAAAAATGTCAAAAAAATCTAAAAAATAAAAAAAATCTCAAAACCCAGACAAACATATTTTTAAGTTTCAAATTCAAAAAATGACGATATATTCCTCATCCAGACAAATATATTTTCAAGTTTTATGTATTTTGTTGAGTGAATGAGTGGTGATGATGAAATAGAACCATTTATCCATTAAAAAAAATTCATTTTAAGTTGACTTATTTCACAAACATTCTTACATTTCCACATTAATTATCACCATTTTTGCCTTTTTATATATGTTTTCATAGCAAAACTATTTATTACAATATTATTTTCATCTTTAGTTTTGTATCAATTAATATTATTTACTAAATATAAATATCATGAAATATAAATTTTATAAATTAAAACATAACATGCATGTTCGTCAGTTAGTGGTTCTATCTCATCATGACCACTCATTCACTAAACAAAATAGATAAAACTTGAAAATATATTCGTCTGGACGAGGAATATATCGTCATTTTTTTTAATTCGAAACTTTAAAATACAGTTGTTTGAGTTGTTAGACTTTTTTTTTATTTTTTAAAATATTTAGATTTTTTAGGATTTTTTTTATTTTTTAGATTTTTTATGATTTTTTTTGAATATTTTTTATATTTTTTTTATTTTTATGATTTTTTTTATTTTTGATTTTTTAGAATTTTTTTATTTTTTAGAATTTTTTGGAATTTTTAGAATTTTTTTGATTTTTAAGATTTTTTTTATTTTGAGAATTTATTTTTGATTTTTTTGAATTTTTTTTGATTTTTTAGAATTTTTGGGATTTTTTAGAAATTTTTTGATTTTTTAGAATTGGACAAAATGGCAATTGAAAAGATTTAAAATGAAAATCCCCAAAATACCCCTGGTTAAAAAGGGGGTTTTTGGATGGAGTTAGGGTATGTGATCAAAATGGCAGCAACAGGGAAAAGTCAGGGACCCAGAGGCGAAAAGAAAACTATTTAGACTAAAATGACAAATTTAGACAAACCTTAGGGACTAAAATGGCAATTAACTCTACTATATATAGCACCAATCATGACGCACTTCATTTTATTTGCATTATGATGTAAATTGTATTCAAAACTGTATCGTGCGGGTATAACCCACTTTTATTGTATAATTTAGTAAATTGATTACGTAATATATTCTAAGGGGATGGTTTCGGAACACAATGTTCTTAATCAACGAAACCTAGAACAGTGGGTCAAACGAACTCTGATTGAACTTGATCGATGTCAAAAGGTCTTTCAAAAATAATATTTTTAAGACTTACATACCTATAATAGTACAGGTAAGTAAGGTCGTTTTCACAGGGAATATGTGGTTAATGTTTAGCTAAATTATCTAATTAACTAACTATTTCTAATGTGATTTGGGGATTTTGATTGATTTGGAAAAAAACAATAAAACTTCATTAAGAGAAAATATACCAGATTTAGTGAAAGGTAACCTCCTCCAAGTTTCAGATTCTAGGTTTACATGAAACTCAATTCAATCAATTAATTGGACACTATATAGATATGGTGCTGGAAAGTCGGTTAATTAGTTTAAGTGGTAATCGAAAACAAGTCATTGTCATCGGATATTTTACAGTTCAATTACCATATTTAATAGTTGAGTCAACCTACTCTATGTCACCCAACAAACTACTAGGTTTTGTCATCAACCAAACAAGTTGTAAAGCAATGCCTACTAACACAAGGAAATAGTTAAAAAACCAACACATCAAATTATTTATACAATGTTGACAATGTCAAAAACAAATCCAAATCTAAATAAAATTGAGAAAAGTATTAAACTCTACGAACCGTCACCCGAAGAAAGTCACAGGAGAATTAGCCGTGCATAGTTGTCATCCCAAGGCCAAGCATCATCCCGTCAAAACCGACTAACTCCAAAGTCTTTCATCCTTCTTGATTTGCGTGCCAACAACCAAAGGCTACTACCTTCTTTTTCCGTGTCATCCTCTCAAAACAGCCCTATTCAATTTTGTTTTTTTAACGATTAACTTCATGTATAAGGTTACCACACTCTCCAAATTGGAGAGACCCGTATTGCCCCACTTTAGCCAGGCTATGTTGTCTAAACTGGGCCCACGATGGCTTCAAAGTTTGGCTTTTTGAGTATTTTTCAAGGAAACTATACCGCCGAATGTTACTTGACAGCCGTTGTGCCAGCACAAAAGCAGAACTCTCAGTTTCTCCTTTTGCTAAAACCTGCTGCGTTCCTTTTTAGTAATTCTTCTTATGGGCCACACCATCATTTAATTCTAGCCCATTAGATTAATTAATCCACCTATCGAGCCCACGTAACTTTATTACCTAGAGTAAATTGCTATTTTAGTCCCTGAGTTTTGTTCAAATTTGCCATTTTAGTCCAAATAGTTTTTTTTTTCGCCTCTGGGTCCCTGAGTTTTTCATTTTTTTTGCCATTTTGATCACATTGCCTAACTTAGTTTAAAAACCTGGTTATAACCAAGGGTATTTTTGGTATTAACAAAAAAAGGTTTCTGAATTGCCATTTTCATCCAAAACCCTTTTACATTTATTTTCTGAATTATTTATAATATATCTACACACACATTTATATATTATATTATATATATATATATATATATATATATACATACATACACACATTTACACATGCTTATAACCGACACTCACCACCACAACCATAAACACTTGCCACCACCGCCACACCCCCCATCTGCCACAAAACCACCATCACCACCATTGCCAGATCTGAAACCCCATCCAACCTTAGCAATATCCGGCACGCCACACCAGCCATGACCAACACCCCATCTCTCATTGTCTCTGCAAATCACCACAACCACCACACCATTACCACCCCACCCCACCCCACCCATTATCACTCGAGTCAACTGTCAAATACAGAATAAAGAGTCAAAGACAACATTCAATTCAAACCTTAGCTCCTTTCTTACTCGGATCTTGTATCTCCGCCACGAACTTTCCCCATGGCTGCTGCCGTACTCCTCTGTAATGCTTCCGGTCAACAAATTCAGCTTTCTCACTCACCGGTAGCTGAAACGGATTAAACGATACAGTTACAGACGCCTTTTTGTTGCTGAAATCGTTGTTTTCCGGTGAAATCGGTTGAATTATCGGGTTCCGATTCAGGTTCAGGTTCCGGTTCGGTTACGAATTCGCCTTATTAGGGTTTTTAATTGAGATAATAGTGATTGTCGGCTAGATCTGGTGTAGTCAGTGGCTTTTGATTTGGAGAAGGGTGGGGATAATGGTGGTGGAGAGGAATCCGGGGGATGTGGTGGTAGCGGGTGGTGGCCGGTGGGTAGCAGTGGTGCTAGCGATGGTTGGTGGAGGTGATGCAGTGGTGGTGATGTTGGTTTATGGCAGCGATGGTTTTTGTGTGTGTATAGATCTGGCAATGGTGGTGATGGTTGTTCTGTATATACGTATATATTATTATAATTGATTAAAAGATTTTTTATATATTAATAGTTTGTTTTATTTTTTAAAAATTTAATTTTTAATATATATATATATATTATATATATATATATATATATTATACATATAAAGGGGTAAACATGTTTTTGGATGAAAATGGCAAGTACCAAACTATTTAGTGTGAGTTAACTGAGTTTTTTTGACGGAGTTAGGGTATGTGATCAAAATGGCAACAAAGTGGAAAAGTCAGGGACCCAGAGGCGAAAAAAAAAACTATTTGAACTAAAATGACAAATTTGAACAAAACTCAGGGACTAAAATGGCAATTTACTCTATTCACTACCACATTATTAGTTTGAAGCCTCTTTTCCAATTATTTCCTTCTGAATAATTTTCTAAGACCAATTTAGCAATTAATTTAATTTCACCACTTTGACTCATAATTTACTTTCATTCTTAGGTATGCCTGCAAAAGTGAAACAACCATATTTTCGTTTCCTTGTAGCTTTCATAACGAACCACCACCATTTGATTTATTTTAATTAATTTTCGCTAACATATATTTTTATTTCACGATTTGTTTCGTTTGATCATTTTAGCTAGTTTTCTTTGTAGCCCATAAAATACAAATTCGAATTATTGTATCGTCTTTTGTATTAATAGCAATGCATTTTTACCATAATAAATATCTATTAACGTGCATCTAAAATGCACCGATCAAAAGTCATACTAGCGCGTGTAGTAGTGCGTTAGAACCGACTCATCGAACCCAACAAGAAACCCTAACCCCTTAAAGCTATACCTTAAACCCTAAATCTAAACCGTAAACCTAAACCCTAAGCTCCAAAGATCTAAACTATAAACTCTAAAAGCTAAACTCAAACGCTAAACCCTAAAGCTAAATACTAAAGTTAAACTTTAAACACTAAAAGTTAAACCCTGAATATATTTATTTGGGATTCGACATGCTGGTTCCAACACCGATAGAATAAGATTAGTCAGGGTTGACCCAGTTTGCTACATTTCATAGATTAAGATAATACGATCTATTTGTATTTGATGATCTCGTTCTATTTTCTATTATGTATCTATGTAATAATGTAATAAAATGCGCTCTCCCAAAATAATATAGGCGTATATATTATCTTGGTATAAAATTTGTAGCCTTTAGTAGTACCTGAACTTGCCTGAAAACTTTTGTTTGTATATATTATCAGCTTCGAGGAAACTTCTTGTAGGGTTTGGCACTTGTCAGTTTTGATACCCTAAAACCTGTCACATGCGAAGTCTGTTTTGTTGGGGATCATAATCATATCATAATTTTTTTAAGATTTATGTTAGACGTGGCAAAATATTCGAGAGCCGATGCAGGTAACGGTCAATTTAATTAGGAACATCAATACTACAGGATAATGGATTGATGCTTAAATATTATATTAATTATTTTTTGTTTTAAATAATTTTAATTTGTGGCTAGGTATTACTTAAACATCATTCATCAAGATTAATTAAACATATATATGACTCCTGATAACACCTTTGATTACCAATTAAATCGTTTTGTCTTTATATTTTAAATAATTTGAATTTGTTTCTAGAAATCATGTCGACAGCCAAAGTGAAGAGATTGAATAAGGTAACATAAAAGAAGAAAATGTGAGGAAATAAGAATGGCGGAAAAAAGAATATATGTGTTAACACAGTTGTGGAAACAAACAACATGCATCTGGTATAAAAACCTAACTTGACATTTGTTTGAACTTGGTGTTAGCATTCCATATAGGTTCAAACAAAGCTCTTGCGTGGTGCCCATCTGCCGAGCGACATTCTCAGCTTAGATCTAAGTCGCAGACGATTCCTCATCCTTACCTTAGGGACAATAGGGTTTAGATTAATATGTAGTTATATAAATGTAGTTATATAAAGAACTTTCAATATTTAAAATTAAAACCTATATAAATTAGTAAGTTTTCTATGCATAAGGACTTGTACATTATGCTTTGCACATTATTCAAAAAAAAAAACTTGACTTTTTAGTTTTAACCCAAAGGTTTGTATCTTTTACAATTTTAACCCTACATAATTTGTTTTTTTAACTTTAACCCAAAACTTTTCATTATTTGCAATTTAACTTCACAACTTTTGTCACTTATACTTTTCATCTTTCGCAAATTTCCGTTTTACGTATAGTTCTAAATTTTTCGAGTTAATACGACGCAACGTGCATGTGTGGTTCAACGTTTTTGCCTCTATTTTTCCATGTTTGACAGGTTCATCACAACACGCATATCCTAGGTCAATTCAGTGTTGGTGGTTAATGACGGTTGTGTGACATTAGTACTATTTGACACCGTTTTACGCCCCGCTGCAACGCGGGGTGTGCTTTGTGGGTTTTTCAAAGAAAAAATGGTTATGCATATGGTTGTCGTAACGTTGGCTTTATGGGTTTTCCAAAAATTTTTTTATTTTTTTTTACTTTTCACCCAAAAGTATTTCATAACTTACTTTTAACCAAAAACTTTTTATCTTTTACAATCTGTCTTCATAATTTTTTTTACTTTCAACATTGTTCCTTTATAGTTTTCATTTTCCGCAAATTTTACGCTTTATGCTTGGTTCTAAATTTTGTGACATAACACATCACAGCGTGCGTCTTTGGCTTAACGTTTTTACGTTTCGTTCTAAATTTTGCGAGTTAACACGACGCAACGTGCGTGTGTGGGTGAACGTTTTTACATCGTCTATTTTCCCCCGTTTGACACGTTTAACAACATGCGTGTGTGGGAGAACGTTTTACATCGTCTATTTTTCCCCGTTCGACAGGGTTAACATAATGTGCGGGTCCTAGACCGAATTAGTATATAACTAAAGAATCCCCGCCGCATTGCGGCGGGTCGTAATCCTAGTTAGTTTTAAATAACATCATGTTACCAATCGCCTCTTGGTTTAGTGACATCAACAGTGGATCATCGTTCGGGTTCAAAACACTCACAAACTGAACTCATGCATTAAGTGGATCGTGAGAGTGAGGGGTGTGAGGTGTGTGTATGTCACACCCTGGCTTTGCGGAAGCGTGGTTAATTTGGTGTGACTTCTTAATACCATAGCTTAACCATAACAAAGCTATATGAAATAAAACCATGCAAGATCATCCATAGATTTAAGTTTTTAAAAACCAAATACAATAACACTGTCTTAGGGACTTACAACATCACAACATAAAACATTGTTTTGAAAGACATAAACGTCAACATGAATAGAACGCAGTTTAAGATTTGTGTCTCGTCCAGGAAAAAGTCACATTTCCTAAACCCAGATGACCTCGGAACCCATATGCAGCGGGAAAACATAACATACCGCGCCAGATCTTTAATTCCCTGAAATACATGTAAGTTGAAAAATCAACAATAATGTTGAGCGAGTTCATGTGTAAGTGAGTAAATAAACCTTTGTAAGTATGAAAATAATCCTGGTATGTAGCAAATAAGGAAAAAGAGATCACCAATGGTTTGCAAGGCCATTGATATGTGTGAAGTGCAAGTAGGAAGACTCAAACCTTGCGATTTTGCGTCGGGGCACAAAGTCACCCCGAGGTCCGTACTGTTGGACCTGGGGTTGGGCTCGCTACACCCAGATAGATCTACCGCTTATGTCCCTCGGTCCTACAATGAGGATTAATGGCCTCAGGTTCCCACCTACCCACTCACATGATCTAAGTAGTAACCATCCTTACGCTAACCATACCATGTATAAAGTACTCGTAATCATAGTAACATGTATTTCACCCCCGCAGTTTAGAAAACTGAAAACATTTAAGAGAAAAGGGGGACATGAACTCACAGTGGTGCGTCTCTACCAAGTATGCCTCCAAATCAAACAGTTGTATGACGACCTACACGTACTAACTCTATTAGACGGACGGCCGTGCCTTAGCTTTATGGTTTAAGTTTTTGGGGAAATAGTTAGGCAACTATTTCGTGTTTACATATATACTTGGTAGTCATTTTCCTTCACAAGGATGGGGGATTTATACATGTGCGTTCGTATAATTTCGAAATATATTATTAAGTCTCACTTAAAATATATTTTATTTCCAACCTCAAAATATAATTATTCTTCCCAAAAATATTATATTTTAATACATGTGATTTTCCCAAAATAATACTTAGCAATATTATTTTTACCCTAAAAATAATATTTACGTAGTTCACAAAATAATCATAAACACTTATACCAGTGATGTTGTGAAAAATATATACTAAATATATATATGTATCACGTTTTATTTTGCGAAATCCCACCTCCGATATTTTGTAAATATAGTCGTGGCGAAATTCATAGTTTGAAAACAAGTCGACAAGTATCTCTAACATTTATAGTGAAAATAATTCTAAGTGTTAGGTTTTTAGAAAAATTTCGCCAGAGTTTCCTCTGTAACTGGAGGTGGCCACGCTTTCAAGCGTATCATTTTCTTTTATAAATCAAACCAACAATGTTCCCAACATTATCAAACAACATTTCAACATTTTAACTAGTCAAAATAGGTATAATCGCAAGAATACATGAACTTGTGGTTTATCTAAAATATGAAGTAGTTATTTTGTCGAAACTTTGTGTTACACAAGTGTTTACACACTTGTGTGTTCTAAAAAAAATCATTCATGTTAGTGTAAGATCTGTCTTTAAAAGTACGTTTTCTCTTGACACTCGGTCCTTTGAAAATACCGCTTGTAGATACGTAGATCTACTAGTTTTAAACACTATTTCACAAGCTAAATCGCTTTTACACAAGTTCATGATTCGTGTGTGGTAGGGTTTCATCCTTTAACCCTTGTTACTTTCGTCACAACCTTGTGTCATGATCCATGATCATGACCAACCCGGGTTAAATGATGATCCGAGCTACCACAACATAGATCGGGTCCAAATAACCACACAATTTGATTACTACAACATTTACACAACTTATAAGCTTTTAACCATCTTTTTAAGTGCTTTTAGTAAACTTTAAAGCATTATCTTGTAAGATTTCGAGTTTTAACCGTTACACATCGTATTAACCACTTCAAAATAGTTCGAGTAGGTGATTTAAGTAACATACCACTAGCTCAAGGCTAGGGAAGAATCTAAGCACAAATAGGGTGGATAAAAGCAAGAGAGTGAGGTCCTTCAAGCTCCGAGCGCACCAAGACTCCTTATACGGGATCCTTAACACTTGAATGATCTTGAAATTGCTTGAACAAAATCGAAAATGGATGATGTGCTCAAGGGGGTGTTCGGCCGTAGCTTCTTTAGAGAGAGGGAGAGAGTTTTGTGATCAAGTGTGGTGATGAAATGAATGGTGTGTTTAGGCTAGATCTTATAGACAAAGTTTAAGTTTATTAACCAAGGGTTAATATGTCTAATTGATATTAGACATGAAATATTAAAATAATCTTCATGGTACCATGTGTGTCCCCTTGATGGGGACGGTTTGTAAAGGGGGGGGGGGGGGTCTTGGTCCGATTCCAACTAATTAGTTGGGTATTAGTTAGGTTAAGTAAGTTAGTTAAGTGCTTAACCCGGTTAGTGGTGTGTCATGCGTTACAATGGGGGTTAGGGTATTCAGGGACCCTAACTGGCTCAGAAAAAGATAAATAATGAAAATAACAATATTTTCATGTTCCGGGTATAGTCCGGTTGTTCGGTTGGATAGTAATCCGTTAAAGTTCTTAACAAAGCTTTAAAGTGTCGTTAATACCCTTTTTAGTGACACAACTCATTTCTGACACTTGGAAAGTGTCTAGTAATATTTTTCTCATGTTTTGGCACTTTATTAGTTAGCTAAAAGCTGAATTATTATGTAAAGTGCTGAATTTTGTGCTTAGAGCACGTTTTAGGCACATCCAGTCATTGAAACTTATTCCTAGAGACGCAGTTCTACAACCCTTGTATCCCTACACTCACCACTAGTGTAGCAAAATATTTTTGGCTCATACAGGCCTTAGAGGCAGTGTCTGCCTGATGCTGGCTTTATCAGCATGTTCAATAGGTTATCCGTTTATAGTGCTACTGTGCTTTTTGTGCATCATGTTTGTCACTAAGGTTCAGTATGTAAATAATGTAGTGACAGCAAGTAAAGTATGATGCAAGTAAGTACATGTATCAGTAATCAAGTAGCAGTTTATTCACAAGTTCAAGCAAGCACAGTAATTAAGCAGTAATTAATTATTAATTAAGTCGTACGGATACCTGGTTTAGTGAGGGTTGTCACATTCTCTCCCCCCCCCCGTTAGAAAAATTTCGTCCCGAAATTTTAAGTTCTGCTTGTAGATGCAGGGTTCTTAGGAAATAGGTGGGGGTATTTCTCTTTCATCCGGTCCTCACGCTCCCAGGTGTATTCAGGACCATGTCTAGCATTCCAACGAACTTTGACGAGCTTGACACTGCTCCGGCGGGTCTTGTTTACTTTCCCATCCGTAACCTCAACCGGTTCTTCAACGAAATGGAGCGTGTCGTCAACATGAATCTCGTCAATGGGAATGGCAATGTCATCTTGAGTTGGACTTTTCTTCAGGTTGGATACATGAAATGTATCGTGAACACCATTCAGTTCAGCAGGTAAATCCAACTTGTATGCTACTAGTCCTATTCTGTCCAAAATTCTGAAAGGACCAATGTAGCGCGGATTTAACTTTCCACGCTTTCCGAAGCGTGCCACACCCTTCCAGGGTGAAACTTTCAATAAAACCATTTCTCCCACTTGAAATTCCAAGTGTTTCCGGTTTGGATCCGCATAGGCTTTCTGTCTGTGGCGAGCTGCTTCGATGCGTTTCAGAATCTGCGCAATCTTGTCTGTCGTCTCTTGGACGATTTCGGGACCAGCAAGCTGCCTATCACCTGCGTCAGCCCAACATAGGGGTGATCGGCACTTGCGTCCGTAAAGGGCTTCAAATGGCGCGACACCAATACTGGTGTGGTAGCTGTTGTTGTATGAAAATTCGACCAAAGGCAAATGCTTGTCCCAGCTACCGCCCAAATCCATAACACATGCTCTCAGCATGTCTTCCAAAGTCTGTATCGTTCGCTCGCTTTGACTGTCAGTCCGCGGATGAAACGCAGTGCTCAGATTCAATTGTGAGCCAAAAGCTTCTTGGAAGGATTGCCATATCCTTGACACAAACCTTCCGTCTCTATCAGAAATGATTGAGAGAGGCACTCCATGACGCGTAACGATCTCTCTCATGTAAATTTCAGCCAACTTGCTCGTATTATCCTTCTCTCTGATAGGTAAGAAGTGTGCTGACTTTGTTAACCGATCCACTATTACCCAAATAGTGTCATGGCCTCTTGGCGTTCTTGGCAACTTTGTAACAAAATCCATTGAGATTTGTTCCCATTTCCACTTGGGAATCTCAGGTTGTTGCAGAAGTCCTGAAGGATTCTGGTATTCCGCTTTAACCTTAGCGCATGTTAAACATTTTCTCACATAAACAGCAACATCGCCTTTCATCCTAGGCCACCAATAATAATCTTTGAGATCCTGGTACATCTTATCCGCTCCAGGGTGGATAGAGTACCGCGACTTGTGAGCTTCATTAAAAACAACTTTCCTTAAACCACCAAACAGAGGAACCCAAATCCTTTTCTCAAAACATAACGTTCCTTCCTCGTTTGGTACCAAAAGCTTTTCCATCCCACGGAGGTATTCTTCTTCAAGGTTTCCTTCCTTGAGAGCTTCTTTCTGCGCGGCACGAATGCGCAAGGGAAGATCGGTTCGAATAATCATTTCTAAAGCCCTAACCCTTATGGGCTTGATCCTCTCTTTTCGACTTAGGGCATCGGCGACCACATTCGCCTTCCCTGGATGATACTTAATCTCGCAGTCGTAATCGTTCAACAATTCAACCCATCGTCTTTGTCTCATATTCAACTCCTTCTGGTTGAATATGTGTTGTAGGCTCTTGTGATCTGTGAAGATTGTACACCTTGTACCATAAAGGTAGTGTCTCCATATCTTTAATGCAAAAACCACTGCACCAAGTTCCAAATCATGTGTGGTATAGTTCTTTTTGTGCACTTTCAATTGACGCGATGCGTAAGCAATAACCTTTTGGCGTTGCATCAACACACAACCCAATCCTTGACGCGAAGCGTCGCAGTATACCACAAAATCATCTGTACCTTCCGGTAGTGCTAAGATTGGCGCATTGTAGAGCTTATCCTTCAATATCTGGAACGCTTCCTCCTGTTTGATTCCCCAATCAAACTTCTTATCTTTCTGCGTGAGGAGTGTCAAAGGTTGAGCGATTTTTGAGAAATCCTCAATGAACCTTCGATAGTAGCCGGCCAAACCCAAGAATTGTCGAATCTCGGTTGGCGTCTTTGGCGTTTCCCAATTCTTGATCGCTTCGATCTTGGTTGGATCCACATGGATTCCATCTCCATTCACCACGTGTCCAAGAAATTGGACCTCCCGTAGCCAAAACTCGCACTTAGAGAACTTGGCATACAACTGCTCTTTCCTTAGCAGCTCCAAAATAGCTCTTAAATGCTGTTCGTGCTCAGCCTTTGTCCTTGAATAAATCAAGATGTCGTCGATAAACACAATCACGAACTTGTCCAAGTACGGCTTGCAAACTCTATTCATCAAGTCCATAAAGACTGCAGGTGCGTTTGTCAAACCAAACGGCATAACAAGGAACTCGTAGTGTCCATAACGAGTTCTGAAGGCTGTCTTCGGGATACTCTCCTCTTGTATCCTTAACTGATGGTATCCAGATCGAAGATCGATCTTTGAATAAAAGCTTGAGCCTTGCAGTTGGTCAAACAGATCATCAATTCTTGGCAGAGGATATCTATTCTTAATCGTCAGCTTGTTCAACTCCCCAAGGCGAGAAGCTTGGTCGGATAAATCCCTTGTCTAACAACTCTTGAAGTTGTGTCGACAGTTCCTGCATCTCAGACGGAGCAAGTCTATAAGGTGCCTTAGCCACAGGCGCGGCGCCTGGAACTAAGTCAATGCGAAATTCCACTTGCCTTTGGGGTGGCAGTCCAGGTAAGTCCTCTGGGAAGACTTCTGGATATTGCCTCACGACAGGGATGTCTTCTATTCTTGGCTCAGCAGCCTTCTTATCCACAATGTGTGCCAGGAAGGCAACACATCCCTTCTGCAAACACTTTCGCGCTTTCAGGCAGCTGATAATTCTTAACGGCGTATCACGCTTCTCCTCGTGAACCACAATTGTTTCGCCATCCTTGGTTGGGATACGAACGACCTTTTCGTGACAAACTATCTCAGCCTTGTTGCCTGATAACCAATCTATTCCTACCACCACGTCGAAGCTCCCCAGCTGGACTGGTAGTAGATCCAAAGCAAACTCACGCTCTCCCAATTCGATCACACAACCTCTGATCACTTCATTGGCTTCTACTAACTTCCCATTAGCCAATTCGATTGAGTAGGGAATATCTAACTTATTAGCGGCTAAACCAAGCATATTCTTAAACTCTAACGATACGAAGCTATAATCGGCACCAGTATCAAATAAGACGGATGCATAGCGTTGGTTTACAGGGAACGTACCAGTAACAACATTGGGATCCTGGCGCGCCTCCCTAGCTTCGATATGGAACACTCTTCCACGGGCTTGGTTCAACTCTGGGCAGTTCTTCTTAAAATGCCCAATATCACCGCAGTTGAAGCATCCAAGTCTTTGCCCGTTTCCACCTCCATTTCCAGCTTGGTTGTTGTTTTGGTTTGCATTACCAGCCTGATTCACGTTGTTGCCTCGATTTCCGTTTCCTCCATTGTTTCCTTGTGGGCGATTTCCATTACCACCACGATTATTATTTCTATTCCCAAATCCTCCCTGGCTTCCCCGGCCAGCACTAGCCCAACAAGAATCCTTCAAGTGACCAGTCTTTCCACAAGCTTCACATACTTTTGGCCCGCATCGACCAGAGTGATGGCGTTGGCAAGAGTTACACTTGGGATGTGCACCCATATATCCCTTTCCTTTCCTTCTAGTACCAGTCATAGCTTGAACCGGTGTGCTTGGTTCTCCTCTCTTGCCATCACTGCTTGCGCCTTGTTTGAAATTCGAGAACTTTCGTTTGTTACCTCCTGATGACTCGACGTGAGTCTCCTTCTTCTTAGCCTCGATCTCATCGAACTTGTTCAGGCGAATAGCCTCCTCAGTGAGAGCCACGCTCAGATCAATCGCCTCAGTAATGGTCGCAGGCTTGGAAGAGGTCACCATGCTTATGATTTGAGGAGCTAATCCCCAAATGAAACGTTCAATCCGCTTGAACTCCGGAGTGACCATGTAGGGTACCACATGCGATAAGTCATGGAACCTTTGAACGTATTCTGCGATCTTTGGACCTTCCATTTTCAAATGCCAGAACTCGGTTTCCAACCCTTGGATTTCCGCGCTAGAGCAGTACTTTTTGCGCATAAGTTCCTTCAGTTCGGTCCAGGTTAGCGCGTAGGCAGCAGCTTCACCAAGTGTCTGTACTTGCAAATTCCACCAAGAGAGGGCTCCATCCAAGAATAGCCCTGAGATATAGGTGACTTGCTGATCTAGCGCGCATTTGCTCATGCGAAGAACAGATTCGGTTTTCTCGGCCCAACGAACAAAGGCGACAGCACCTCCTGTGCCATCAAAGTTGACCGGTTTGCAGTCTAGAAACTGCTTGTAGGTGCACCCTGCACATACATTATAACATGTGAACGGCATTAGCATCTTTGCTAGAGATATCCAATTAGGTCATGGTATGTCTAAATGACTTAGTATTACCATGAGGTGGATTATTGTTGCCATTGTTGTTTGAGCTGCTTCCGCTGGGTCCTCCTTGCGAAGCGGCGTATTGTGCGATGGCAGCAGCGATGACTTGCTGGAGTTCTGCCTCATTGGTAGGCATGCGTGTCTCACGTCTCGGCGGCATCTTCTAAAAGATGTGTTTACGTCGGTCAGACCATAGTTATAATACATACGCTTTATGATAGTAATAGTACATAACATCTCATGTTACAAACATTAATCACACAACATCCCATGTCACAAACATCAATCACACAACATCCCATGTCATAGAATACAAATAACCAAATCAAGTATCAAGTATGATGAGAATACTGCGATTGCCATATATTGAGACCACGTAGTAAGCGTACGAGTACAGTGTCATACAACATCAGTCGACTAAGGATTACATCACCCTAGTCCAAAAACTATATCAAATCAGTGTCAATACATCGAATACATGTTAACAAAAGTCAGAATCATAATGTAGTCTCCAAAAATGCTGTGCAGTCAAAAGCATTCGCCGTCTTCTCACCAACGTCTACCCATACGGTACTGAAGAGCTCTACCCGGATGGCGGTGGAGGAGGGGGAAAGTGAGTGTAAAACAAACGACGCAAATGGAGCCAGTCCTCCTCCATGGCTCTCTGGGTACGCAACCAAGAAGCAACCTGCTGCTCAAGTGCCAAAAGGCGTGCAGCATAGTCAGGTAACAAAGGTCGAGGGTGCTGCGAAGAAGTAGGGTGGGTCTGACCCTGGCACTGACACGGCGGCGGCTGAGCTCTCTCAAGCTCCTGAATGTGCTGCGTGTGTGCCTCGTGCTGGGTGACAAAAGACATCAAAACGTCCTCAATAGTATACCCCATATGGAAAGAATGGTAGGGGTCAGTCGGTGGCATAGCAGAAGATGGCGACCAGAGAAACGGCTCACTGGTGGGATCAAAAGGTGCCACATGAAATGGAGAAACAGGGGGAAAAGTAGCAGACGGTGGTATAGCAGGGATAGATACCGGTACGTGTCCAAAAGGGTGAGCCGAAGAACCTTCTCCAGGTCGTGCTGGAGGTGTAAACCGAGGAAATGAAAAGGAGGTATCAACGTGACGGGTATCAGTGATCTGAGGGGGAATAGGTGGAACCTCATCATCAGCAGGAATCCACCCATGCTGGGCGTGCTCATCTCGTGGGTCTGTGCCTCAAAAAGCGCACGATCAAACTGAACTGGCATAGGATCATGGTGAGGTGCAACAAGAGGGTCAACTGGTGTAGCAGCAATAAGTGGGGGATCAACATGATCAGCAACAATGACATGATCGCCCTCCAACAACGGAGCATCTATAGGATGATCATCAATGGGTGGGTCAGCAATGACAGGCTCAATAAACATGCCAGCATGAGCAGGGTCATGCTCAAGCACAGGGTCAGGAGCAGGGTCTAGTGGCTGCTCGGGCTCATCAAAGGCCATCTCAAAATCAAACTCAGGGTCGATGGGATCAACTGGGTCGACTGGATCCTCCATAGGCTGATCCATGGGTATAAACTCTATATCCTCATCTGGGTCGAATCCTGGGGGAAAGACAGGATCGGAATCCTCCACATCATCGTGGTCGAAAGTAAAACTAGGAATAGGGGCAACAGAGGATGCCTGGTCGGGATCTGATCCATGAGAAAAGTGTTGCGCACTCTGAGTATGTGAAGGTGCGGAGGCCACAGACTCGAAAGAGTCTGGGACCGGAGAGTGAGCAGGTGACTCCTCAGCGGGAGCATCTGCGATCATCAAAAGATCTCCAGCAGCAAGAAGGGCCTCGCCCTGAACCTCATCCTCTAAGGACTCGTCGTCAAAAAGATCGACGTCGTCGTCAGCGTCGGCGTCGAGGAGTAAATCGTAAGCAGGATATGAAGCCAACAGTATGGGAGCAGGGATCTCTACTAACGGTAGGTCCCCGGCCAAAGGGCCATCTGCGAGCTCATCAGCACCATCAGGTAAAGCGTAGGGCTGAAAGTCGTCCTCGTCCGTGCTAGTAACGTCGGATGTGTGAACCTCGCGCTTAGAAGACTCTAGGTCGTCTGATACTATAGGTCTAGGGCCTGTGGTGTCTGAATCACCAGTGCCAGAGGTGTCCATAGTGTCTGTAACATAAACACAAACATGCACAAACAGTCAATCATACAATCAAATAATCACATAAGTCGCCAAGTAAGCATCAAATAATTCTCCTAGTCCCACTAGCCTCCCAGCCTCTCAGACTGCTTTTCCTAGTCCCACTAATCAAATTCTCCCAGCCTCTCAGACTGCTCTTCCTAGTCCCACTAGCCAATTCTCCCAGCCTCTCAGACTGCTATTCCTAGTCCCACTAGCCAATTCTCCCAGCCTCTCAGACTGCTCTTCCTAGTCCCACTAGCCAATTCTCCTAGTCCCACTAGCCAACTACCTCGATCTCCCAGACCGAGCCTCGGCCTCTCAGACCGAGCCTCAGCCCTTTCTAGACTGAGCCTATAAATAATAAATAAAATGTGCTCAACATTTGTTTGTAAAAAGTTTTGGATCTGGACTTAAGTGGTATGCAGTAAAAATGTTTTCGTGAGAGCCCTAGTGATCATAGTCTAGACTCGAGAAGGAATCCTAGTTCGCTATGATCAGAGCTCTGATACCAAGCTGTCACACCCTGGCTTTGCGGAAGCGTGGTTAATTTGGTGTGACTTCTTAATACCATAGCTTAACCATAACAAAGCTATATGAAATAAAACCATGCAAGATCATCCATAGATTTAAGATTTTAAAAACCAAATACAATAACATTGTCTTAGGGACTTACAACATCACAACATAAAACATTGTTTTGAAAGACATAAACGTCAACATGAATAGAACGCAGTTTAAGATTTGTGTCTCGTCCAGGAAAAAGTCACATTTCCTAAACCCAGATGACCTCGGAACCCATATGCAGCGGGAAAACATAACATACCGCGCCAGATCTTTAATTCCCTGAAATACATGTAAGTTGAAAAATCAACAATAATGTTGAGCGAGTTCATGTGTAAGTGAGTAAATAAACCTTTGTAAGTATGAAAATAATCCTGGTATGTAGCAAATAAGGAAAAAGAGATCACCAATGGTTTGCAAGGCCATTGATATGTGTGAAGTGCAAGTAGGAAGACTCAAACCTTGCGATTCTGCGTCGGGGCACAAAGTCACCCCGAGGTCCGTACTGTTGGACCTGGGGTTGGGCTCGCTACACCCAGATAGATCTACCGCTTACGTCCCTCGGTCCTACAATGAGGATTAATGGCCTCCGGTTCCCGCCTACCCACTCACATGATCTAAGTAGTGACCATCCTTACGCTAACCATACCATGTATAAAGTACTCGTAATCATAGTAACATGTATTTCACCCCCGCAGTTTAGAAAACTGAAAACAGTTAAGAGAAAAGGGGGACATGAACTCACAGTGGTGCGTCTCTACCAAGTATGCCTCCAAATCAAACAGCTGTATGACGACCTACACGTACTAACTCTATTAGACGGACGGCCGTGCCTTAGCTTTATGGTTTAAGTTTTTGGGGAAATAGTTAGGCAACTATTTCGTGTTTACATTCTGTATATACTTGGTAGTCATTTTCCTTCCCAAGGATGGGGGATTTATACATGTGCGTTCGTATAATTTCGAAATATATTATTAAGTCTCGCTTAAAATATATTTTATTTCCAACCTCAAAATATAATTATTCTTCCCAAAAATATTATATTTTAATACATGTGATTTTCCCAAAATAATACTTAGTAATATTATTTTTACCCTAAAAATAATATTTACGTAGTTCACAAAATAATCATAAACACTTATACCAGTGATGTTGTGAAAAATATATACTAAATATATATATGTATCACGTTTTATTTTGAGAAATCCCACCTCCGATATTTTGTAAATAGAGTCGTGGCGAAATTCATAGTTTGAAAACAAGTCGACAAGTATCTCTAACACTTATAGTGAAAATAATTCTAAGTGTTAGGTTTTTAGAAAAATTTCGCTAGAGTTTCCTCTGTAACTGGAGGTGGCCATGCTTTCAAGCGTATCATTTTCTTTTATAAATCAAACCAACAATGTTCCCAACATTATCAAACAACATTTCAACATTTTAACTAGTCAAAATAGGTATAATCGCAAGAATACATGAACTTGTGGTTTATCTTAAATATGAAGTAAATCCCATTACTTTTAGTGGATCTTTATATAAAACAATCCGATTTTGTAAAAAGTCTTGTTTTTAAAGAATTTCCATGTTTACAACTTCTTGTCAACTTTTACAAAAATAGTTATTTTGTCGAAACTTTGTGTTACACAAGTGTTTACACACTTGTGTGTTCTAAAAAAAGCATTCATGTTAGTGTAAGATCCGTCTTTAAAAGTACGTTTTCTCTTGACACTCGGTCCTTTGAAAATACCGCTTGTAGATACGTAGATCTACTAGTTTTAAACACCATTTCACAAGCTAAATCGCTTTTACACAAGTTCATGATTCGTGTGTGGTAGGGTTTCATCCTTTAACCCTTGTTACTTCCGTCACAACCTTGTGTCATGATCCATGATCATGACCAACCCGGGTTAAATGATGATCCGAGCTACCACAACATAGATCGGGTCCAAATAACCACACAATTTGATTACTACAACATTTACACAACTTATAAGCTTTTAACCATCTTTTTAAGTGCTTTTAGTAAACTTTAAAGCATTATCTTGTAAGATTTCGAGTTTTAACCGTTACACATCGTATTAACCACTTCAAAATAGTTCGAGTAGGTGATTTAAGTAACATACCACTAGCTCAAGGCTAGGGAAGAATCTAAGCACAAATAGGGTGGATAAAAGCAAGAGAGTGAGGTCCTTCAAGCTCCGAGCGCACCAAGACTCCTTATACGGGATCCTTAACACTTGAATGATCTTGAAATTGCTTGAACAAAATCGAAAATGGATGATGTGCTCAAGGGGGTGTTCGGCCGTAGCTTCTTTAGAGAGAGGGAGAGAGTTTTGTGATCAAGTGTGGTGATGAAATGAATGGTGTGTTTAGGCTAGATCTTATAGACAAAGTTTAAGTTTATTAACCAAGGGTTAATATGTCTAATTGATATTAGACATGAAATATTAAAATAATCTTCATGGTACCATGTGTGTCCCCTTGATGGGGACGGTTTGTAAAGGGGGGGGGGGGGTCTTGGTCCGATTCCAACTAATTAGTTGGGTATTAGTTAGGTTAAGTAAGTTAGTTAAGTGCTTAACCCGGTTAGTGGTGTGTCATGCGTTACAATGGGGGTTAGGGTATTCAGGGACCCTAACTGGCTCAGAAAAAGATAAATAATGAAAATAACAATATTTTCATGTTCCGGGTATAGTCCGGTTGTTCGGTTGGATAGTAATCCGTTAAAGTGCTTAACAAAGCTTTAAAGTGTCGTTAATACCCTTTTTAGTGACACAACTCATTTCTGACACTTGGAAAGTGTCTAGTAATATTTTTCTCATGTTTTGGCACTTTATTAGTTAGCTAAAAGCTGAATTATTATGTAAAGTGCTGAATTTTGTGCTTAGAGCACGTTTTAGGCACATCCAGTCATTGAAACTTATTCCTAGAGACGCAGTTCTACAACCCTTGTATCCCTACACTCACCACTAGTGTAGCAAAATATTTTTGGCTCATACAGGCCTTAGAGGCAGTGTCTGCCTGATGCTGGCTTTATCAGCATGTTCAATAGGTTATCCGTTTATAGTGCTACTGTGCTTTTTGTGCATCATGTTTGTCACTAAGGTTCAGTATGTAAATAATGTAGTGACAGCAAGTAAAGTATGATGCAAGTAAGTACATGTATCAGTAATCAAGTAGCAGTTTATTCACAAGTTCAAGCAAGCACAGTAATTAAGCAGTAATTAATTATTAATTAAGTCGTACGGATACCTGGTTTAGTGAGGGTTGTCACAGTGTATATGTTAGGCTAGAGGGTATGGTGATGGTCCTCCAAGGGAGGATGATCCGCCATGTAGGCGTCACGTCATAGTCCTCCCAAGGATGGTCCATCCCACAAAACTAGAGGGTATGGGAGGATGATCCTCTACCCCACCACCATGTACAAGTACCACCAGCCTAATGTACAAGTCACAAACAAAAGGGGGACCACCAGCTTGGAACGTCTTGAACGTCCGCAGCTCGACGTCGAAGACGGTGACCGGGAGGGGGGGGGGATGATCCGACGCCGGCGCCGTTCCTAGCCGGGTATGGGGACGGACCCCATACCCACCAGCCTGATTGGGTAAAATAATAATTTTGTTACCAGATCACCACCAAGATTACATAAAAACATATTATATAGCTCACTGGTCATTTTTGATCATGATTAAAGCATGGCATATAAATCACTCCTTTATCACAAACATGAACAATAAGATTTAATGGTTATATAACATAATAATTATATATACTTACATATTCATACAAATAAAAAGGTTACCTCTACAAATTTGTGATAGTACACACAATGGTGTCTCTGAGAATTCACGTACTCTATTCAAACTCGAAAAAATATGCCCATATGTTTTATCGATAAAAAATATAATTACGAAAATGAGAAAAATTGTAGAATTTGATAAATAATACAATTATGATAATGACAGAGTCATAGTATTATAATAAGTTACATGCTGTAATAACTAAGAAATTAATAGTTAACCAATAATTTGTGTAACCCTTCTTACATTCTAATAAAAGATGTGTTACACATCTCTTATTAGATCATTATAGCTAGATTTTTAGATTTTTTTTACGAAAAAAGTCAAAGCATAGTTACGTGCTTGTTAGGGGCTGTTTGGCTAAGCTTATTTTGGGCTACTTATAACTTATTTGCTTATTTGAAAAGCAAATAAGTCATAATTGAATGACTTATTTACTTATTCCTCTCACATAATAAGCTAACCCAAACACCTTTTAACTTTTCAAAAAGTCAATAAGTAAATAAGTCACTAAAATAAGTTTAGCCAAACAGCCCCTTAATATATAGTTTGTAGCAATAAGAGTTTATTGAGGAATACAAAAAAGGGGGAATCGAGAAACACTTTTAAAAATTTAACTAAACATGTTAAAATAAATTAATTTTTTTGACGTTTTTTCTTATAAATACATGTAGAATCATTTTTAATAAAAGAATTAAAAACTAAAAATATAAAAGAAATGTTTAAAAGCAGTTAAAAAAGGCTTTACAAAAATGGTTTTTTATGGGAATAGTTTCTACCCATTTTTATAAGGGAAAGCGTTGATTTTTTTTTAGAAATTTGATTTTTAACATGTTAAGTTTATTTTATAAGATATTTTTACTTTAACTGTTTTTAATCTTTTTTCTATTTTTAGTTTTTTATTTTTTATTAAAAATGCTTCTACATGTATTTATAACGAAAAACGCTGAATTTTCTTTTTTTTTAAAAATTGATTTTAACATGTTAAGTTGAATTTTTAAGAGTGTTCCCCGGTTCGTCACGTTTGGTGTATTCCCCAATAAACCTCACAGTGTGTATATATATATATATATATGAGAAGCTTTGAATGAGAACATTAAATATTGCAAGAACCGTTAGAAACGAATGAAAAAAACCAATCAAAATCAAATTTTTTTAATACGACCCTCATTGTAATAAAATACAACAATAAAAAAACAATTTACAACATTAAATAATTCATTTCTGCTCTCAAAATCGGTTTTATAAGGTTTTTTTACACATGTGTAAATATAACAAATTTACACATGTGTAAATTTTATTGATTTACGAATTCACGTAAATTTGTATGTGTAAAGTAAATTTCTAACATTGTAATCGAATAATAATAATAATAATAAGTGTATTTTATTTGAATATGAATTGTTTTTGACCATGTTCTAGAATTCTTTTCATTCGTTCTCACTGTTCTCACAATATTTAGTGTTCTCATTTAAACCTTTTCATATATATATGGGAGGGTTCATTGGGGAACACTAAAAAGTGGAAAACCGAGGAACACTCTTAAAAATTCAACTTAACATGTTAAAAATCAACTTTTTCAATTTTTTTCGGTGCTTGTCATTATAAATACATGTAGAATATTTTTAATAAAAAGATTAAAAAACTAAAAAAATATAAAAAAATGTTTAAAAAACAGTTAAAAAATATATCTTATAAAATTAACTTAACATGATAAAAAATTAATTTTTAAATTTTTTTTTCAGCGCTTTTGCTTATAAAAATGGGTAGAAACTATTATAATAAAAAATCATTTGTGTAAAAAAAATTGAGCCTTTTTAACTGTTTTTTTTATATTTTTAGTTTTTGATATTTTATTAAAATTGCTTCTACAAGTATTTATAAGGAAAAGCGTCGAAATTTAAAAAAAAATATTTTAAACATGTTAAGTTAAATCTTTAAGAGTGTTCTCCGGTTCCCCATAATATATATATAGGGGATCGCTAAAATGAAAACTACCTCTAGTTGTAAGAACCATGAGAACTACACCGTACGGGGCGAGTTGGACAATTTTTTTTTTCATAAACGTAGATGCGTGTATTATAAACACATTTGTAAAAAAAATCAAAAAAAAATGTCGTGTGT